>JBCFXI010000467.1:0-156350 GCA_038496175.1 Ampulex compressa | reverse complement strand
TATATATATCCAATGAAAAAAGAACGCACTATTCTTTTCTCGCCTCGCCTTGGAAACGCAGTGATTAATCTATTTCAGAACGCATCGCGGTTCGCTAATCGCTAATATCGAAATCAAGAATCGGTGAGCCTCGTCGATTAATAATTGAGGAAGAACCGGTTGACTCGTTTTATTTCAATTCGCGACTTATTGCGCGGAATTCGCGTGATTTTTCGTCGCGTGTAACCCTTTTTTCTAGCTTCCATTTGAAAATGTAGGATTATATCCTAGTTTAATTAATAACACCTGTCGAACACTTTGCAGGATCTAAATTAACTCGTATTTTATGGTCACTCGGGTCTAACTCTGATTAAATATTTCTCTTAAAGCCGAGTATTGGGGAAAATAATTCAAAACTGTGTAATAATAGATAATAGAAGAAAAAAACGTACCGTTTCTACAGCAAACATTAAAAACAAAAATCTGTCGAATCCTTCCCTTCTATTTATCTAATATATACATGAAAAATAGCGGAATATTTAAATTTCAACACGTTGATTGCCACATTGTTTTACCTAATTACAAACAACCCTTCGCATAATAGCGTATAATTATTTAAAAAAAAAAACCAGGGACAAAAAAAGAAAAATCTTGCAATATTCAACATTTCAAGATCAGTTTAATTAGAAAATGGGGAAAATGAAAAGAACGAGGCAAACAATATACAGTACTGTAGAAAAATGCTTGTATAAAATGTATATGAAGTATTATAAAAAAAAAACCGTGATCTCATTACGGCCTTCGATATTCAATTAATTTCGAATCGTTGTTTATTGCACGCCTTTCGCGCATACAATTCATTTATTCGCAAGTACAAAAATCAATAATATCTCTATATTATTCCAAGCTTTGCTATCCTCCTTTTCTCTTTGTACCTTCCTTACAAACAATTTTCGTTACAAAGTCTTGACTTTTCTTCCTTTTCTCCTCGTGGCAATTCTTTGGAATCGTGGAAAATCGTGGAAATGGCAGTCAACGTGTCGACAAACGAGCGAGAAGTCTTTTTGTACGAGAAGAAAAAAAATCGAGAAACAGGATGCGTTTATTATTACTTTTTTTTTTTTATATATATATATATAAAAGGACAATACGCGTTCGTTTCGACGTGGAAGGCATTCGTTTCGAGCCAACTCGTTCTTCCTGTTTAAGCGCGACGAAGGTGTGGAAATAAAAGGAAAAGGAAATAAAGAAAAACAGCTTTGCGTGCAGAAATTACACGGTGGCGTGACAGTGCTGGAAGTTTGACATTCTGAGGAATTTTAAATCGCAGAAAGGCCCACGTTTCTTTCTCTTCTATTCTTTTTTTTTTTCTTGTGAATCTCCAACACGCTTCGTGCCACGACTCTTTCTTTTACTACTTCATTCTCGATAAATTCGTTCTTCGAAGAGCTTTTTCTTCTTGGATGATTTATTCGATCGAGATTGAGAGCTGCGATCGTGATTCTTGTTTTCGTACTGGGAGGCAAGAAATTAAACCTTCGAGATCCAAAGGGGTTGAATAACTTCTTTTAAAGCTCTTAATTAGACTCTTGTTCTTTACACAAGCTTCAAAGCTCATTCTTGGTTTTATTAACACTAGAATTACGAGACTTTTAAGTCTACCGCACATTTCTTTAAAAAAGAAAAAGATAAGAAGAAAAGACAAAATGCCGTTAAAAAGTGGAAAGCGTGCTGTTACTAAGATAAGTTATTTTTTCAAAGAAATTACTGACCAGTTAATTTGACTAGTTCGGCGATTCTAGTGTTAACAATTAATATTATATTGTATAGACGTGTCGAGATTATAATTGTTCAACTCGTTGATTAATTTATTAATCGTATCGATGTTTTTTAAATGTAATTGAATCACTTGTTAAAGTATATCACTTTCTCTGCAACCTTTCATTTGACTCCGGTGGTCCTCTCGAAGGGTTAACATTCTTGCATTCTGATTTAAAAAAGAAGATCGAGAAAGAAGAAAACACGAGTTTCTTTCTTTCTTTCTCGTCGTATGTTACCTCTTATTTTCTTATCTCTCTATCAGTAGAATATACACACACGTTTTAGCAAAGCATATCTTCATCGTAGTTTAATGCTGAAGATATTAAAAAAAAAAAAAAGATGGAAGCTCTTAAGTCTCCACCGTTTAATTGAGTTCATTATCGAAATTTACTGGCAACTCGTTGAGGTTAAGTTAATATTAAATATATACCTTATTATAAAAAGTACTTAGACTCTTCTGTTAAATATATATCCCTCTTGGAAAAAAAAAAAATACTCGAGACTCACCAAAGTCTTTAGAGCGAAATTGATTTCAGTATCAAAAGTTACTGGCGATTAACGCAGAATTACGCAAAGTTGCTTGGCATGAAGAGGAAATGCGTGAATCTCCAGTGACCAGCGCCATACCTTCGAGTTCGCCACGTAAATCCACGAAAATTCTCAAAGAAAATTCGATGAACTCGAATCTCCGATAACCAAAATGGCGTGGCAAGAAACGTGCTGTCGACTTAATCGTCAAAAATCGTGTGTGCGTAACTTTTAACACTTTACCTACCGGCGTTCTTTGCACACCTCCATCCCCTATTCTGGATGGACATCCATCGATGCAAGCAAAAACTACCCTGGATAACGCACCTTCTTGGTCGCATGTCGAGTGCAGCTCGACATGGCATCGCTCTCCACCGACAATCTCTCACTTATCCCGCACGTGAACAGATTCTCAGCTGTTCCTCGATCTCCGATTACAGAACAGAACTCCGGGTACTCCCATTGATTGGTTCAAAAATGTATTTTAAAGTACAATTTTAATATAAACGTTCTGAGTTCGTTGGATGATAAGTGGATTAAATTGCTTGGACCTCAAAGGGGTTAATCTATCCACAGTGGTCTGATCAAACGCTTTGCTGGTCGTTATCGATCGTAACAGGAGGATTAATCAGAATAACGCGTGTGGAGTTAGGTACAGTAACAAATATCTCGTAATCTAATGGAAAGCCACGAAAATCGACGACGCGCAAGACTCGTGGATTTTTGTGGACATTGAAAAGTCTATCGATAAGTTTCAAGGTCCTTCGCGCCTCCTCGCGAAGCGTCCAAACTTCGCCTATCGTTTTCTTCCCCCCCCCTCGCTTTTCTTTTTTTGTACACATCTCCTATCCTAGAGAAATTTTAACTAACGCAAAAACGAAACGCAACTCGGAATTTCTATTTATATTAATCCTTAACATCGCAATTTTGCTCATGCACGTCCTCTTTCGATCGCAACTAAATAATCATTCGTAACGAGGCTTGTAACTCAGTGCGGCAGCCGAATTCTATCTCATTGATCCACGGAAAAGCGCGAATGATACGTGAAAAAGCACGGAGTGCTCCGTGGTGGAAATCGAAGAGCCTACTGATAGGCTCCCGGCAGGTAAAGTGTTAATACCGTCTAAATCCGTGCAGCGCTTCTACGATCCTGAACAGAACATAAGAGGTCCGTGTAACGAACGTGAGCCCGAGGTTCCCAACGAAGGAAGGCCAAGGAGGACTTCGAGCCGCTAAATCGTATTTCTTTCCTCTTCCAGGGGAGCGTGGTTCTCTTCTTGAAGCGAACTTGAGGCGAATTGCGAATACAGTGGGCCAAAACGACGGAGTGTTCTCTTTCTCGAGCCAATGGCGCCTCGAGGGAAGGAAACGAGGAGCGTATCGAGGTGAATCGTTCCAGAGAGAGAGAGTTACGAGGTTCTTCCGGGGCGCGTGTCGATCGAGAAAGAGCGCGCGAGGAAGGGCTCGACGGCCGAGGGCTCTCGCTAATTATTTAGCCAGAAGGACGCCAGGCCAGTTGCCCGGCGAGGCGCGGAGCCCTCGATCGTCGATCCTCCAACGGAGCTTCGGTCTGGGCCGTTCAGTTATGAAGCTCTTCCCACCTCGAGGAGCCGGAAGGGAACGAAAGATCCGGGCTGGACCAGAGAGCGTCCTCCAGGCTCCCTTTTTGTACTCTGCGACTGGCCAGACGCGTCCTCTAAGGCGAGAAAGAACCCGCGACCCTGTCTACCGCCTTCGAGGCTCCCCTCGAACCGCCTCGAGATCGAAGCCGCCGTTTTCACCCAGGTTTGTATTCGGCGCCGCCATTGGACTTTGGATGCGCCATCCAGGAGGAACGCAAATGCAAGCGCGGCGCCGCGCATGCGCGGCCGCGGTTACTCGCGGAGGCATGCGTACTCTGTCTGTCTCTTTCTCTCTAACTCTTTGTCCCTTTCCCTCGCTCTTGCAAACTTTCTTTCTCTCACTCTCTCTCTCTCTCACTCTCTTTCGCTCTCGCGCTCCTCGTCTCCTCCCTCGCTCGCTCTGCCTCTCTCTCTCTTTCTCTGGCATCACACATACAAACGCATGCACGCACATACATATTCTATCACTCACTCGCTATCTCTTTCTCTCAAGGATGGATTCCCTCGAGTTCCTCGGAAGCAGCGGACAGATTTTTCGGGGGGGGAAGGGGCACGTCGTGCACGACACAAGGTTTAAATCATCAATCGGCCGTTTGTCGTCGGTGTGTGTCTCTCTCTCTCTCTTTCTTATCTTTCATACTCCTCCTCTTTCTCCCCATGTCTCTCTCTCTCTATCTCTCTCCCCGTCTCACGTTCCGTTAACACGTACCCATCTCTCTCCCTCCCTCTCTTTCTCTCTTTCTCTCTCTCGCTCTTTCTCTCAATGTCCGTATACCACCGTATATATATATGTGTCCATGTCTCCGTGTCTGTGTACATCCGTGTCTCTCTCTCTCTCTCTCTCTCTTTCTTTCTTTCTCTCACTCTCGCTCGCTCTCTCTCTTTCTCTCTCCCGCTCTCTGTGTGTGTGTACGTATCAATGCGTGTGAATGGCTAAGGGAAATTAAATCGGAGGGTGGTGCTGGAGTGGAGGTCGGGGGTTCAAGGTCAACGGGGACTCGGAGCAGGTGGGCTCGGCCGGGGGTCAGGCTCGCTCACTATGCTGTGTGGTAGACCGGGTAATCCAGCAGTAGGTGGAGCCGAAGCGGGGCCTCCGGCCCCGCCCCCGCCTACCGTTGGACCGGCTGGGCCCGTGGGACCCCCGGCGCCTGCGCCGCCCGCAGAGGAGTTCGGTCCGCCACCACCCCCGGCCCCGCCTCCGCCGACGACGGAGTGCCCACCGGGTGGTGCGGGCGCAGAATCGTGGGGGGTCGTCGAGTGGGCCTGTTGGACGGGCAGCGCCCCAGCGTAGTAGCCGCCGTTGATCCCCTCGGGGTAGCTGCTGGGGAAAGCGAAAAGAACGTTGGCCAACTCGATAAATTACCCTGACTCCTTATCGCGGCCCCTTTGAGTGCTTGGCGCCCTGATTGGGCGTAACCCTTTGGCTACTGGCCGCCATTTTCCCCTGGCGGCCATCTTGGGAGAGCGCGGCTATCGGTTTTTTGAAATTAAATTCACCCTCTCGCGAATAAAAGTCGCTTCTTTGCGAATCAAGTAGTCTTACGCATGTACTGTATTTAATAAATATTGAATAATGTTAAATGCATGGTGAGAAGTCGGAAAGTGTGTTATGATTTATACGATTGCTTAATTATATATGGCGGTGTGTACGAAGACTGTGTGCGGATAATTTAGGGATTCAATAATGATAATAGTACAAGGAGAACCGTTTATAAACTAGATTATATGTACATATGTATACAGTATATTTATATAGTATATATAACCTAGTCTTTAAACGGTTCTCCTTGAATTATCATTATTATCGAATTACTGATTTATCTGCGCACAGTTTTCATACATGCCCACATCCCCATATGTAATTACGTAATTGTAAGAATTACAATACAATTATCGACTTCTTACTATGTAATTAACATCACTTAATTGTTTGTAAACATAATACACATGTAAAAGTAATTGATTTGCATAAGGGTGAATTTAATTTGAAAAACCTTTATTTCGAGGGTACGCCACTGTGTCGTATCTTTCAGGAGGATACGCCACTGCGGCGGATTCTCTGTAAACGACGGTTTAATAAGGAAAACCGCAATAGCGGCTCGCTTCTTTATCTCGATTCGAATGTTGACACTGCTCATGCGTCATAAAAACGGCTTTGCACGTTTCGACTCGCGTTTCTTTATATAGATCTGTATAAAAATGCTAGAGCCTCTGTGGATGTAACTTTGCACCGATATAAACGCGAGTAAGCGAACCGTGAAAAGACATCGATCACGGCAATAACGTCGTTTACATGAATATCGAATGAGCGCGAATCAGTAGTATTGTTACGTGTTTGTTCAGCCGTAGCCAAAGGGTTAAGCCGTCTCTATTGGCGCCGTGGACGAAATACTTGTCTCGTGATTGGTCCTCTTTCCAGGAATGTCGGATGAGAATATTAATCAGGCGCAAATGAGACGTCTTTCCCATTTTCTTTTTTAAAGTGGTATATTATCAACTTGTGTATGTGTGTGTGTATGTTCATACTATACTTTATATTACACGCGATATTTACACAATATCATCGATATTGAAAGACAAATGAATCACTGGAACTCTCGATTAGACATAAATGTCGAAACGTTCGATGTATGAGTACAGTACAGGAGATCGACTTATGCCACTTTAAAAAAAAAAAAAACGCCCACAGCGCACGCTGATGACATTTGTCGGAGACATATATGCGTCCATAGCACTCAAAGGGTTGGATAAGTGCCCAATCGGTCCTTTGGGCCGATCCAGAGGCATAGGGGAGAATCAATCCCCCAAATACCATCTTTTATTCTTACACATACTCTCTTTTTTACTTTCTTTCCGTGTAAACACGAGTCAACATCTGCTTGAATATCTGTTTCTGTAAAAATTACGATCGCTTGTTTTTTTCTTTTTGTCTTTCTCTCTTCTCAAAAGGTGTGTACATTGCGAAAATTGCTGGCAAGCTACCGATTCCTTTATAAAAACGAGGATGTCGCCTTTGTCTGACGCGTTTCGTGCTTTTCTACTCCCCCTTCGGGCCTTCTGGCTTATTCTACTTATCGCATCATTCTGCCCTGCCTAATTATTATTCCTGCTGGAACACAAATATTATCTTACAATTGTGATCATTTTAAAAATATTAAACAAAATTTTACGATTATAATTTTGTCAATATTATATTATACTATAAATTATATACATATATACATGTATATATAGTATATAATATTATAGTATATTGTAATATGGAAGACACACTTCAGCAGCAAAATAATTAATAATCATAAAGTCAGAATGTATATAAACCACAAGAAGAAATTAATACTATTTTTGATTTCTCGAGGAAGGACGATGCTTAAGCTTGTTGAGAGGATAATTACCAACATTATTCTTTTATTCTTTAAATTATTAATTCACAACTGATCGTGAATAAACTCAACTGATCATAAATTAACTGGGTCCGTTCTCGTTTTTTAATTATCGTGAAGTAGAAGATGTCAATCATTTAGCAATTAAGATGGCGCTTGCCAGGCAGTTTTCTCGTACATTCTTGCCTTTGACAGTCGAATATTCAACCCTTTGGGCTCCTGCGTCGAGCCAGACTCGACTGTGCGTAACTCAATCCAACCGCTCGTGTGTCAAGTAAAGCACGACTTGAATTTTAATGATATTTCACTCTTGCATTAACTCAACCACACTCAACCTTCGAACCTTTAAACTTCTATGTGTAATTTATAACGAATTGGAAAAGTTTCTGATTAATTCTAACTCTTAATAAACAATTGCATAATGCATACAAACAAATATAAAAAGTGTGTATAATCTAATTCGCTTTTATAAAAAATAAATCAATTTTGTAATGTCATATTGCAAGATACAGTGTACTATATTGCTAATGGCTGAAGTTTCATGTGTATAATACATAAAAAATTACAAGGATTTTTAAGTAAACGCTTAGATGCATTCAAATGTGCGGTTTCATTATTTACACTACTATGTGGCTACAGTATATCCATTATTTACATTATCTGAATGGCTAAAGAAAGAAAAGAGATTGAGCGTGGCTGATATAAGATCAATAATTGATCCAAACGCATTTCAAAACGCGCCATTTTCCGCCCTTAGAAACTTGCGCCCAATGCGAGCGTCTAAGTTATTCTCAGGGCCAATCAAATCGATTCCTTCACATTGCAAATTCGAATCAATTCCCAACACATTGTATGCGATGAAATATATTATTTTCATGCCTGGCATATATAATATTATCTGATATATACAAAATATATGCTTAAACCAATGCACGATTAAAAAAAGAAACAATTAACAGTGAGAAATTGAAAAAGATCCAACGAAAGTTCATTTCCTTCTTGATCGATGAACTTTGTCACAATTTACTGATTAGATCCTCTTTTCCAGTTTCGAATGACTGCTCGCTATGAAAACAATTTAATGGCGAATCGAAAGAGCGCCAATAATCGGGAACGAGCATACAATGTGTTGATGTTGAGCGGCTGAAACGAGACGTGCGAAGAGGTACGGAGCCCAAAGGGTTGAAGCAGCGACGATACGCGGAAAGAACAATCGGGGAGGTGGTCCGGCGTCAATTTTGATGTGAAAACTCCGCGGTTTTGGCAAAGTGGGGAGAGAAAAAAAAGTATCAAAGGA
This sequence comes from Ampulex compressa, assembly GCA_038496175.1. Taxonomy (NCBI): domain Eukaryota; kingdom Metazoa; phylum Arthropoda; class Insecta; order Hymenoptera; family Ampulicidae; genus Ampulex; species Ampulex compressa. Next base: position 147,720 of record JBCFXI010000467.1, on the reverse strand, counting down.
CACGTATTTCTCATTCTATTCTTTTTTTTTCTTTTTTCTTTTCTTCGACAATCGCCGCGAGTCAAAGGGCCTGAAACTACCCCCGAAAGTTTCGGTTCTTTCTTCGCCATTTCAGGCGGCTATCGCAAGCGCAATAAGCTCCCTTGGAGAAAAGCTTTATGGTCACTTTTGAGTCATATCAGAAAATAAAAGAGAGAAAAAAAGAAAAGGCTAGCGGACGATAAAAATAAAAGTACGAGAGAAAGGCGCTCGATTCGTGCTCGATGGATTTTCTGAACTTTGATCTTTCCCCTTTCAAGTTTAATTCGCGATGAATCGAGATAATCGTTAGATATATGTATATGTCGAGCGTATATTTTCACCCCTTTCTACAATATTAATTTCTATCATTTATATTGCACGCGTAAATTAATGGAATAATTCTTTCTTCTTATTGCAAACATCGTAGTGCGTTACGATTTAATTACACAATATTCGAATATATTACGATATGATTTCGAAGCTTTTTAAATTTTTCTCAAGGCAGCGACAACTTTCGAAACAAACTCGAGAAAAATTCTATTGCAAATTCAGTTTCGAAAGAACGTTCGAGACCATAAAACTTTCGTCCAGAAAGGATCTTTCAAACCTCGTGATCGTCACGGAGATAGCAAAAATGGGTCGAAAGCTTTGGGGAGGGGGAGGAAGTCCCGCCCCCTCGCCACGCCCCCCGCAACTCTCTGTAAATCCATCCGTTTGATCCGCGAGACGTTAACTGGCTAAATCATATCCTAGATACCAACCGACTCTCGCTACCTCTCGCTTAGAAAGAATGAAGAATAAGAATGAAAAAAAAAAATGAAAAAAAAAAGTTAGACCAACGAAAACCTCAAAGGACCCTCCAACGGGGCTCTTAACACTTTCCATAAACCTTAACGAAGCGTAATAAAATTACGACATGCAAGAACTCATCAAAATTAATTTTCAATGTAAATTTATTTTTGTCCTTTACAATAGAAATGTTATGACTTTAATAAAGAACACTTCATTGCAAATATAATCCTTATAAACAAAATTACTTCAGTTACGTCGATACAATAAATTGTGATGATGTAACATTAAAAACGACGGCCTGCGGTGCGGTCGTTCGGGCGCTTATCAATTCTGTCTCTCTCCCTCTCTCGCTCTGCCCTTTCTCTCTCTCCCACACATACACAGACTCTCTCCCTTTCGCTCATACTCTTTTTTTTTCCCCTTATTCACGCACGCACACACTCTGTCTTTCTCTCTTTCTCTCTCTCACTCTCACTCTCACTCTCTCTCTTTCTCGCTCACTTTCCTCTCTTTCTCTCTCTCTTTCTCCGGCCGAAAGCTCTGCCCCGCCGGCCAAACTCGATCGAACTCGCGTTTTATTGTCGATAAAAAAATACGTGTCCTTCAATTTCTTTTTTTTCTCATGTTTCCCTACCGTTTACGAATTCATCGAGGTCCTCCTCCTCCCTCCTCCGTCATTTCGTTCTTTCTTTCTCTCTCTCTCTCTCTCTTTCTTTCTTTCTCTTTCTCTCTCACTTTCTCTCTCTCTCGCTCTCGCTCTCTTTCTCGCGCTCTCTCTTTCTCTCTCTCTCTCTCTTTCTCTTTGTCTTCACATCTCTCGTTTTCTTTTTTTTTGTTATTCGTTTTGTTACTGTTTTTTTGTTTTATTATTTGTTTGTTTGTTTGTTTGTTCTCTTATCGATACCGGCGCCGGCCACTTCGCGGATGGTCCTTGTCGATATACCCTACGGCTCGTTCGCCATTTGTGTTTCTGAATATCCATCGTCAAGGTGGTGCCGCTTACCCGGTCGAGGAGAGGAAGTACTCCTTGTTCACGCAGTTTCGCAAGCAGTCGGGTATACGACCGACGATGGCCCTTCGTATCTCGCTGGCAGCCATCTCGCGCAGTTCGGTGCAGCTGGCGTCGCTGTAGAACGCAGCGTGGGGCGTGCAGAGGAGATTGGGCGCGTCCTTCAGGGGACCTGGACATACGCGTTGGAAAGGGGGCACACGGTTACAACTCCTGCGAGCAAGTGGTCTCGTGGACCTGCGTTAAGTGTGGCACCGATGGCAGGTCGAGGCACTCCGGTGCGTGACCTGCGCAAAGAGTGTCACCGATGGCAGGTCGAGGCACTCCGGTACGTGACCTGCGCAAAGAGTGCCACCGATGGCAGGTCGAGGCACTCCGGTGTGTAACCTGCGTAAAGAGTGTCATCGATGGCAGGTCGAGGCACTCCGGTACGTGACCTGCGCAAAGAGTGGCATCGATGGCAGGTCGAGGTACTCCGGTACGTGACCTGCGCAAAGAGTGGCATCGATGGCAGGTCGAGGTACTCTGGTACGTGAGCTGCGCAAAGAGTGGCACCGATGGCAGGTCGAGGTACCCTGGTACGTAACCTGCACATTACGTGTCACCGATGGCAGGTGAAGGCTCTCTAATACATAACCTGCGCAACGTGTGTCGCCGATGGCAAGTAGAAGCACTCTGGTGTGGCTCTTGTACGCTAATGTAACGCGCGCACACTCTGATAACGACTGTTCTTGTAGCATTTAGTTCAAAGTGGTTTGTACGGTAGTTGTACAGGATTGAGACTTGACCGAATGACTGCTGTGGAATCTTTGATTCGAAGAACCGTTAATGAATGTGTTAATAATTGAGAGTAAAATCAATATTAAATATGTGACACCGATAAAGAACGTGTTGATTATTTTAATGTACGAATAAATAGGCTTTAAAGTACTTGTAAGAAGAGAAAAAGAGCAGTCAAAGGGTTAAGTTAAACATCTGTATTATATTCTTTGATGTTTAAAATAAGACAAATGAATAAAAGAAGTTTACGTAGTCACAATTCGTAGGATCTTGTTTTACATTACCAAATGCACAGTATGAAATTGCGTGAATTCCATTTAATTACTTTCTTTTTTAATTTGAACGATGACAAAAATAGATTTAGATGTTCAACTTTAACAAGTCAACCTGTACTTTAAAAATACCCTTACTTTCCACCCAGATGGAAGTTTTCTTTGCTTTATTTTAAGCCCGACGGTAAAAGTTATAAGCTACAGTGTTAAAATTAAGATTCTAAACTACCGAAACATATAACTCAAGCAGTGTACAAATCGCATCTTGATTAAGATTACGCGCAACTTTATGAACTCTCGAGAAACAGAAGGAAGCAAGAGAAGATTTGGATCATCCGCCTGTGACAATTATGCTTTCACAACTTTTATAGTACTTTATACTTTTATATAATTAATCGAGATTTATAGCGTTTTTGCTTACGCTCCAATTACCTCCATTAATCTAAAGCGTCACCTTTATCTGTGCTCCTATATGCCATGTCGTGTCTACCCCTGGTGAGATGTGTCGGTGTGCTACTCGGTAATGAAGAGGAAGAGCCAGGATGATGAAGGGATGTTGTTAGTCGTATGAGGGAGGGTTAGGTATGGACAGATAAGACTCACATTGCGTAGACTGACCCTGAAAGACGTTGTATGGCTCATTTTCATGGACATCAAGTGCTGCTGCACGAATTCTACCCTGTTTGAGTGCAGCGGCCAGTGCATCATCGTCTACCAAACCACCCCTTGCTGTATTGACTAAGAAGGCGCCGGGTCTCATCTGGAATCACAATGGTGTTGCAGTCCACGTAATAAAATTACTTGTAGCCACAGAAAGTTTTTGGTAGCGATAATGGAAATATAGTGTAATACAAAATTGATAAAGCGCAGTACATAATAATATTGATTTTTCCATATTAAGCTTAGTTAACGAAAACACTTGAATTTGCGATGGATTAAAATTGTTATTTATGATACAAACTGGCGAACGGTGAATTACCTGTTTAATAGTGAATTCGTTAATTAGATGATGATTGTGCTCATTCAAGGTACAGTGTAGGGATACACAATCCGACTGAAACAGCAGATCCTGGAACAGTCCAGAGAATGCAAGGTATTAAAATACAGATAGAGGTTATTGTAGATTTGTTCTGTTAGGTGTGCCAACAATACTGAACCTGTAGCGTGTAGACCCTAGTGAGACCAAGAGATTTCTCGATTCCATCCGGTAGGTAGGGATCGTAAAAAATGACAGTGAAGCCAAACGCTTTGGCACGCAGTGCGACCGCGGAACCAATCCTACCTAGTCCAACGATACCGAGTGTATCGCCGCGTATCCTTGCACACCCTGTTGCAGCTTCCCTGACCTGGTGGACACGCAACGTCGTCATACAATTCTAGCCTCCACAGTAACGACAGACCGACGGAACGTTGGACCAACTCTCTGGATTCAATCTATCGCACGCCGTAACTGTTCTAGGCGCTTATTACGATTACTGGCTATATATACCTGTTCGGGTCCTGTGAATTTTTTTCCTTCGCGTACCATGTTTGCCAACCAATACGTACGCCGATACAAATTTAGAATGAGGCAGAGGGTGGTGTCAGCTACTTCTTCAACTCCATAGCCGGGCACATTGCACACAGCGATGCCAAGCTCTCCTGCCGCTTTGACATCGATATTATCTACTCCGGATCCGATTCTTACAATGATTCGTAATGTTTTGAACTTTTCAAGGTCTTCCTTTGTCAGAATAATGGTATGCCACATAAGTGCGCCTACCGCCTCGTTTAGTACCTGTCAATCACAGTTAACACCATGCTCGCTCGGTCAAATTTATCATTGGAAGATTCTGTAGGATCATATGGTAGAGGAGAGGGAGGTGCTTTTATTAGATAGGATTGTTCTAGAGAAATAAGAAATGAATTGGTTTACCTTTTCATGAATTTCTGATGTGGACTGTGCGTCGCAGAAGGCCACAGTTGCAACATCTTTGAGGATGGGCATTTCAATGGAACAGTCTCGGCCATCTAGTAAAGCCACTAATGGTCGCGTCTGAATGGGTCCATTTGCGATAGGACCCCTCAGGTTCTCCATTCGAGGGCGTTTGGGCATCATCTTCCGTTTGTCCATCGGTCAAACAGCCCCCCCTATGTTTATGTTTTTCACTTGTACTCTCAGTGTCACTAAAAATGTCCGCGTTATTCGTAGGAAGTCCTATAATCCACTCGCAAGGAAGCCTCTTCGTATGCGTCCAAATACAGTCTTGCACTTTTATGCTTTGTCACACAAATTGCCTTTGTAGCACTGATTTCCGGTCGGTTTTTGGACAAGGACCGCCAAACCTCCAACGCATCACGACTCGTTGAACGCCGTCTCCTGAAACAACGTAGAAAAATTATCGAGTTAGAAAGGTAATCTTGAAGGAGCGAGAACTTTCTTTAAACCTGTTGCGTTTGGAGCAAATCTCCGTCATTGCCTTAATCATTGCGACGTGTTTAATGGACCCCATTTCCATGCATAACTTATATAAGTATTACAAAATACAAATGCGCTTATGCTAGTACACTAGTCACTTAGTTAACTAAGTTACTCCAAATTGTCATGCAAATAGGGCCATTGTGGATAATAATATACTCTAGTAACACTTGTAAATATAATGGTAAATATAATATATAATTATGAATAAACGCATTGAACGAAGAATCAAAATTAACAACTTGGAACACATCTTAATCATCAAATCTTTCCTTAATAAGTATCTATAATTATAGTCATCGATAAACCTAACAAAAAAGCCACATTAAACCTTGACATTTCCCTCATGGAAATAATACAATAGCAGAACCTACACAACACCTTTTAATTCAATACATAACGACACATCTAACGATAATCTTTCTTTTCTTTCATTTACTTCCAGCACAGACTACTAAGTTTATTTGGCCTAGAACCTAATCTTCAATATAGATTCCACATCACTAGAGCTATAGCATACAAATCACATAGAAAAACCAAAAAGAAATGAGCACGATTCGAACATAGACCTTCCACATGGAACTCCAAGCCTATATCCACTATACCACCATACCTCTAACACTAATCAAACCTAATAACCACGAAGTCGAATATTTATCCACATAAAACACCGTCATCCATCTCCTCTCAGATCCTCGAGTCAAACCCTTCACGCACACCCATAAGCAACTTCCCCAACACGACTCCGCTGCAACTCTCCTTCACACGTCGCATCGATAAACATCCCAAGCTTCTCACCCCAGAAGCACTCATCTTCTCTCATACGATAACCCACCAAACGCTCACACGCGCCCAGCCATCGGCTCAACTCCCCAGGCACCAAACGCACCCAACCAGAATCTCCACCCACTAAGCGCGTACGCACAGGCAAGCTCCCTCCAGAAGTCCTCCGAACCATCGACCACAGGCTCAAACTCCACCCAGGACTCGGAGTCACTCGAGGAAGCTGTTCGAGGCTCGGCATTCCCGCCAACGCGTTGACGCTGGGCCCTCAAGATAAACACGCATCTCGAGCCACTACCTCGAACCACCGACCATAACCAATCGCCCTGGGCCACTGGCTTCCTCCTGGCGCCGAGGAAACGGCCCTCGACTCGTCCCACGACCGCCTCGAGCCTCGAGGTGCGCGAAACCCGCGGCAGCGCGTGCGGCGCTTTTAGGTTACCTTGAAACGCGCCGGCTTAACTTGCGCACTGGGTGCCCTCGAGGTTGGCAAAGCGACGCTGGCGGTGCTCAGGATGGGCCGAGGATGCGTCCGCCCTGGTAGGCCAGCTCGTGGCCCCGGAATTGCGTGCGAAATACCGGGTAGGAGGACCGCACGGAGGCGCACCATGCATTCGGTACGGGGCTACTAGCTGGGGCAGATGTTTTCGGGACGGATCGTACGGCCGCCTGGCGTTGCTCGGCGGGTCGACATTTTCAGCCCATTTTCGGCCGCCGCGATAGAGGGGGAGAGCGAAAGATCGGTGGGTTTTTCTAGATCGATCGTCGAGGATAGGGCCGAGTTTAAGTCCCCCGCCACTCTCTCTCGAGTGTATGCGTGATTTGAATGATTGCTTTTCTTTTTTCCTTCCTGCGCTTTTTTTCTCCCTTTTTTTTCGCTCTTCGCGAGAGGAGGAATAACGGAAGAGGTACGAACTAACCGAGTTCCGTGGGAGTGAGAGCGAAGGACCGACCTGTGGCGCCCTCTTTCGCGGGGCCAGTGTCTCCGATGATCCAAAATCTCCGAGGGTCCTTTGCGAACGATGCGAATTCTCTTTCTCTGGTCCGCAGGGGCGGATTTAGGATGTCGCAAATTGTCGTGACTGCGAGAAGCCTTTGAAATAAGCGCGGAAGTCTTTATGAACTTTGGAAGTCGAAGGACCGAAATTCTGTACCTTGCAGCTGGAAGGGAAACCTTGCGGTTTCAAGCGGTGTTGATCTTTCGAGTGAAGTCTATCAATTCTATCCCTCGACGAAGGGTCGATCCCCATGAAATGAATAGATTTTAAAATAACTTTGAAGGCAGTTCTATATAATTCTATAACTATGAAGAATGATGGAGGAAAGGGTTTAAAAATGTAAGGCCCCATGGTTAATAGTCGCTTATAACTAACAGTGTAGAATCATGTTTAACATACAACATTCAGCCAAAACGAAGGTACGAGGAAGGTAATAGCGATTAACGATTATTAAGTATAATAACATTCCTTTAGCATTTTGGAGCACTGAGAGCAATTGTAAGGAAATAACAGCTCATTTTATTCGTCTAACTAATACCCCTCTCTTAAAGATTCTTGTAAAAGAAAATAATAAAAATAGTTAATAAAAGTCGTTTGAAAAATACATTGCAACAGGCCCCCCAATGTTTAGATCCGCCACTGCTGATCTGGTCGAAAGAGATTTCCATGTAAAAGTATATGATCGGAGCGATTTAAAGCCGATGCAATTTAAAGGATTAAAGGAGGAGGAATGACCGGAGTGATTTAAAGCTTATCGATGTGATTTAAAAATTCCAAGTTCCAGGCCAAACGAGTTTAACAGACGATATCGAGAACGTTTGATTTATTATTTATATTTAATTATTTTTCCTTACTCTAGTCACTGATAAAAATTAAAGAGAGCTCACTTAGTATCTTCCTTTACTTCTATCGTTGCAGTAAAAATTGAAAAGGAGGTTAGGTTTTATCTTTCCTTACTTCAGTCGCCAGCATAAAGATTAACAATGGCACTGCTTATCTTTCCATCCTCCACTTACTCTAATAAAAATAAAGGAGCAGCTTATTAATTTATCTCGCTCCGATCACTAATAAAAACAAACAAATAAACCACCAAACAAATCTCCTACTCATTTAAATCCCCACAGCATAAATTCGAAAAACCATTACCAATCCCTCCTTACTTCGATCTCCACGATAAAAATTAAGAGGAACACCGCTCACCTATCCATCCTTCCGTCGCTCTAATCAAAATAAAAAGATACTCCTATCTTCCCTCGCTTCGATCGCCGTAACAAATATAGAAAAATAACTGACAAAAAGTAAACTCTAACCAAAAATAGAAATAGACAATAAAAGATGAAAATGAAGAGTAGATCAAATCATCGTCATAGAAAAAATCGAAAGTAAATCACAATATAGAAAATAACCTTAAAGGGGCGCTACTTATGCAGCACCCTGTATAACGCGCACTTCCACGGAGTTTAAAAGATAAGCAGTGACAATGCACCGCTTTCGTTAGACCGGATAACGGTCCGACACCCGGACGTTTTCCGGTGCAGCTGCGGGCCTCGATCGACTTCAGGATGCGACCGTTAAAGTCTCCTTTCCGGGGCCAGCCTTAGGTAAGGACGAGTCCTCCTTTCGGGAAACAAAAAAGGACGAGAAGTACCGGCGCTTTGGCGAATTTTTCCGCGGAAAAGAGGGGAGGGGGGACAAAAGTTGGGGCAGGAAAGAGTCGCAAGTTCCGCAAGAAAGCGCAAAGACCGTCGCGTGGCGCCCTCAATTGCGATGCAACGAGGATGCCGCGGGATCGTAGTTTCCGCAGGGAGGAAAAACCGATTGGAAAATTTGCACCGTGAAAAGGAGGTCCTTTTTTCTGCATCGCTTGCAGCCTGCTTGGTTTTTCTCTCTTATCGTCCCTCTGCGAGGATTTCTTATCTCCTACGAGGATCTAAACCGATGGACTTTTATTTATGTGATATATATATATTTTTTTTAGATTTATATCTTATTGATCGATTGGTTTTTATTTTATAGGCGATATATTGTTGTTATGGTGTACAATATTCTAGATTTATAGGGATGTTTTAATCCTTGTGAAATGTTTATTGGTCATGTTTGCAGCTTGAAGGGAATTTGAATTATTGAACGATTAAAATGACTCGATTTCGATTATCTGTTATAAATTGCTTGTAAGAAGAAGACTGAAGTCTTAACAGAATAGATGAAAAAAAAAAAAAATATATATATATATTAAGAGAAACTATTAATTGCATTATCCCAAATATCGATATTCTTCATAATACCTAAGAATTTATGGAAATATAACACTTCTTAACCTCCAAAAAATAGTACGAAAACTTACCATGGTAAAAAAAAAATATATATATATATATATATATTTTGATATTATATTTTTAATTTATATATACATAATAGAAGAAGCTATTAATTACATTATGGTGCATATCGATAATCTTAATATCCAAAAGTCCATGGAAATACGATACCACTTAACCTCCAAAAAGTAGAACGAAAACTTACCAGGACGAAAAGAAGCGTATAACACAAGAAGGTATTAATTACATTATGCCGCATATCGTTATTCCTCTCAATACCCAAGAATCGATGAAAACGCGACATTACTCTTAGTTTTCCCTCGTAATTGAGTCGGAAAATGTCTGTACAATGGTGCATGCAAAACGGTATTCCCCTCTGTCAATATTGAGCTCCTGTTTACCGCGCTGCTTCACCAGTCACGGAATGTTCCGTGTTACCAATGGGCCATGTGACATAAAACACTATAAACGCACGTTGGTGCTAATGGAAGCTCGGAAAAGTCTCCATTCCCGATCGCGGAATATTCCACGTAATCAATTTCCTCGATAAGTTTCTATAAACATCCCTGGAAATACAGGGTGTCCGGTTTCAAGTCTGGCGGGCGAATCTTTATCGAACCGTAGGTATCTTTGCTCATTTTTGGAACGAAACTCAAGCCTCTTCATCAATCGCATAAAATGTAGTACTAAAATACAAATAAAAACAATGAAATACGCTGGTGCGCGTTTCCATGATAAAATGTAATACTCGAAGGATTAAACGATCTATGATACGAAGAGATGATCACCAACATTAATTGAAACACCCTGTAAATATCTAAATCGTCAAGATCAAGTAGAAAATTGCAGTAGGGAGTATCTATCGTCGAAGAAAATTATCGTTACGGTTTATCGTGGGATTTGCCTTTTTTTTTTTTTCCTAAACGAGCAAACGTGTTTAAAGAGACGAGTTGTTCGAAGAATTACGAAGGAACGTGAGATTTACGTAATCGCCTCGAGAGCACTGGCGTTTTTTCCCCTTTTCTTTATGTGCATATAGGTATGTATTTATAGATATGCAAACCGGGAATAGCAATCGTTACAAATGATATCCATCTTGATTTGTCGTTTAACATTTTTAATTATATCGATCTATATACTACGAATAATAAGTTAATAATATGGATAAAGATAATACGTGAAGTAATAAAAAATATAATATAAAAATATACTGATAATATTAATCATAATAATTGCAATAAGTTTATTGACATTAAACACACACACAAATATAATATAATATAATATAATATATAAATAATATGTGGTTAATAGTATTAAGATTATTATAATTACTTTATATATTATTTTCTATTAGGTTATCATCATCATCATTATTATTATTATTACACTTTATCTCAGCACTCAATATTATCGAATTAAATGTCTCATATACACGCGCAGAGCGGCAAGTTCGCACGTTTTGTTTATTGAAACAAATTTTCTGCACGATCAGAACTTTCCCGAAGGTGAGCAGCGCCGCTTTAAAGCGAATTATGCACGCTCATTTTGAAGCCTCGTAAAATGTTTGTTACATCGTTTATCGATACCCCGCCGTCTATGCGCTTTGCGATTAATCGATACTCTTTATTATAAATGGAACGAGTATCGACGTCCAGGAACGATAAACTGCCGATTATCGAGAATCGAATCTATTCCGCACTTTACGCCCGATTTATTGTCTTGCCGTTTTACCATTTAGCCATGTGTATTTTACTATTTCATAAACTCGAGGTAAGGTGTCTTCGAATAGCTCTGAATAACGATCAGCACGTGCGATAATATGTATAAATATATATATATATCAAATACGAAGTAAGTAAAATATGGATAAAAATATATTTTAGGGGCTTTTAAATTTGCAGAAATATAATTATGAAAGCTGGAAAAATTGTACTAAAAAAAATAATTATGTATATAATTATACAAAAACTTTAGAACATTTTTTAAATTATTAAAGAACAATTTTATGTATAAAATTAATTTTTTTACGTAGTTCTAGTAGTTTTGATAATTATACTTGGTGTGTGTGTATTATTTGGTTTATTATTACGCGTAATCGACATGTAGATCATTCTTTCCCTCTTAGTATTAATTCAAGACTGAATGGGTTAAAGAAGACGGTTTGATAAGAAGAAAAAGATAAAAAGGGGTGATGGATATATCTGTCTATTGAGGAGAGTATTACTAAATCAATTACCAGCGTGTTTTTGATCGATGGTTTGCGTAAGAGAGATAAGATCGAGTGAATTTCAAGGCCAAATTGATGAATGCAGCCGAAATCCATGTAAGAGTCCAAGTTTCCTTTATCTGCATTATAATTTAATGTACTCAACATATTAGCTTTTATTCCTATCATACGTTTATTTATACGATATGTCGTTCACTAAACTTTGTCAGTAATTAATGTAATTTATCAATTCCTAACCCAACTTTTATAAATTCCTTTATTAAATAAATTCCTCCGAAATTTAAATGACGAATACTAATAGTGCTGATCAACAGAAGATACATTTATTTAACTACATTTATTTATTTATCTCCATTAACAGGAAAAGCCAGGAAATAGGAAAACTCCTTTCCATTCGTGATTCAGAAATAGAAATCTTCGCACCATCACATTCAAGATGTTCAATAAGAATCGACTTTCTCTTATCGCAATAAAAATATGATAATCTACGAGCGTTATCTCTCCATAGCGCGTACGATTATTTCTGAATCATCAATAAGCTTTCGTCGCAAGCCTAGTTCGCGCCACTTCGACGATTATCTTACAGTTCCATAAGTGGTATATTTAGAACCGTAAGTAACTTTACCTACAATCGCAACCTTTATGCCGTGGAAGTTCAAATAACGGGTGGTCTTAATCTATTTTCCATCCACACGCGGTATTACCGAAGTAGCAGAGAAAGTCTTTCACAAGAAATTATTGTACAGACTGTCGCGAAAAGAATCCCTTGGCTCGATTATCTCGCCATTGTTCATTTCTTTAGTTTTTTAAATCGAGTGCATTTGGAAAATGGCGGAGGAGACCGATGTTATATTTAAGGTTATGCACCATTAATATCATCACCGATGAACTTTGTTAAGATGATAAATACATAAAATAATTAATTGATAAAGACAATATAATTAAATGTACAATAAATAATTTAAGATAATAAATGAAGAAAAATATAATAATACCTTATTAGACTTGTATCTAAAGCAACAAACGTTTATATCGAAACTAAATAAATCAGTAATGGTGAATAAAAAAGCGAGTACTTTCTTTTTGACACCTTGTATACACTGAGGCTAATCAGTGAAAATTCGCTTTAATTAATCACGATGTTTACACATCGTGAAAATATATTTTTCTTGGTAAAAACCTGAATAATAATCTCTGACCCCAGATATCCTTGACTGCCTGAATCTAACCTCGAAATCTACGTAGATCTTGAAAATAAGAATTATCTAGCTTCGATAACAAGCCTGGGACTCCGATATATCCTCTTTAAAATAATTCTAATTACACACGATGCTATCCACGATCCATTGACCCGACTTTATTTATGAGAAGCTTTCGAGTCTACAATGGATGGATGATTGTCATTCAGAAAATCGGTTGTCTCCTCATCAAGCGAATAATCGCTTACGCGCATTTCTACGCTTAAAAATCATGAAATTATACGCGATGAACATTAGGTCAGAGTGTCAGAATGTACGATTTATGCGCTGTAATCAATAGAAAAATCACGTGTCAATGCACGAGTGATTTATCGCTTACATGCCATTTCTTTCGTTGTCTTTAAAGTCCTGAGATTACGTCGAAATTGAAATTGAAGCAGATTATTGCCCGTGAAAGATCATTTGTCGTTCAATCATCGAACGCTTGTATACAATTTGCAATTCAAAAATATCAAAAATGCAATAAAATCGCCCAAAGGGAATCTCAGCCACGAAGATCCAAGTCCAATAACGGCACTTCAAACTCGGTCACAACCCATCCATAAAATTCCAGAGAAATCCACATCAAACGCACAATAGAATCCAAGTCGGTTCTCCACATAAAAATCAAAAACATCCAAACTGAAATCTAACCTCCAAAAGGAACCTTCACCTCCAACACTTAAGCTCCCTAACCTCCAATTAATCTCCCACAAAATCCCTCCCAAAATCCACATCGACAACCATCGATATCCACCATCAAGAGAAAAAAAAAAGAAAAAACCCCAAAAACATCCAAACCACAATCAAATCCCCCCAAAAAGAAACCTCCGTCCTCAAGATCCAAGCCAGATAACCACCATTCGAGCGACTCTCCTCGAAGTCCGTCAAAAACCAAAAGTCACGCGAGCCACGATTGGATAATCGATACGCGCACGCATGCAAACGTACGATCGAAAGCGTATCCAGGGTGGAAGGCTACAAAATGAGATCGCTGCTGGCCTCAGCGAAACCAAGGGACAGAGAGGGGGGGAGGGGAGGAGGGGGAGGAGAGGGGGTATGCGATATACTAACGCGGAGTGCAAACCCAAGCACTTTGACTTGGGCACATGTTGTGCCAACTCGGCGAAAACGCAGGCTCATATCATCAAAAGGTGGCGCGGTGGTGGGGGGAGGGGGAGGCGAGATTAAGCCCTTGTTCGACAGCTGGCAGCGTATATCATACGTTATACAGCCGCGGTTGGAGATGCGCGCTGAGGAAGTGCGCTTAGGAAGAGAGACTCTCCTCTCTGTGCTATTATGGATGTTGCCTCGGACCTACGCGCGGAGGGTACGGAGGTTCGAATCCTCTGTTTATGTAGGCCCTGGAGGATTTTCGATGCTATGCGGATGTCGCGGCTTTGAATTCGATTGAAATATACGAACATTGTTATTGAAATGTTGTATTAATCGTTACTGGTTTGTGGACGAGATTTGTTGGGTGTTGATGAGTTTCTAATGTGTTTCTAATCTGATCGTGAAAAAGATATCTATATATGTATGTATGTATGTATGTGTTGTATTATATTATATGTATGGCGTGCGTGTGTGCGTGTAAGACGATTAACCTTGGCAGCTGGTATAAAAAAGCTTCCACGCCAATTTTCTTGATACGGTTTAATTCATCGTCTTACGCTTTACAATTTTTTTAATATTGGTTTAATTCGAGTCCCGCTCCAGTTACGCCAGTGTCTGTAATTTTATTTATACGGTTTAATTGACCGCCTTAAAGTCTGCCATTTTGGAATACTGATTGAATTCAATGTTGTAATTTAGAAATCGGTTTAATAATTGAGACACACATTAGCGTTATTATAAAAGTTGTTGTTCCGCAGGGAAAAAAAACAAAGTGGGTCATGCAATAAGTAACCTTGGCAACTGTCGCAAAAAATAAATGGAAGCTCTGGCGAAAACTCCAAATATCCCGATATCCTCTTACCACGCGACGAGTATACTCGTCGTTAAACGAGAGAATATCATTTTTCCAGAACGAGTGTACTCCGCGCGAGCAACGAGAGGGCGGATCGAAACTGTGCCAGCGTTTTCCCTCTTCGAAATATTCTTTAGAATCGGACAAAGAGCCATAATCCATTTAGCAATCATCCAAATACCCGGGAAAGTCCTGATAATTAAAGAGGCCCGTAATTTTCGCCCCAAATCGGTTTGATTACATGGTTTATTCATCGAGTCCCGATTGAACGGGTCAATCCGCCGGTTTGGCTTTGGAAACTACCTTGGAACTGACGTTCCTTAGTCCTGCTTTACGAGCGTGGCCTTGTTCCGCGACTGTGCGAAGGGTCAGAGGAAACGCGAACCCTATTCTCCCTTTTCCAAGCCGAAAGTACGACTCGAGTGTTTTGCTACGCCTAACTTCTTCCCTGCACGATCCTCCTTTGCTATTCGCCAACTCGAGTTAAGGTATCTTTCAATGGCATTGAATAACGACCAACGCGCGCGTTAAAAAATTATATATTATATATTATACATAAAATATGAAATAAGTCAAATATGGGTAAAAAATATTTGGAGGGCTTTTGAATCTGCAGAATAATAATGATGAAAACTAGAATTCCATTAAAAAAAGAAAAATAATGTTATATACATGTAACATTGTTCTAAAATAATTATTTTTTTAATAGTATTTTACTGGTTTTGTTTACTGGTTTTCAATATTTATATATTTGGTATAATATAGTTATATTCTTTCCTGCGCGATTTTAAGGCCGCAAGATATATTTTTGTTTTTCTGTATTCTTATTTTATATTCTTGTTTTTTGTGGCAATCTTCTGTGATCGTTTGAACATCCGCTTAATATATTAATATAATCCACTCGGTGTGTGGGGCCATTTTTGAGATGTTATTATTATTAACCATCTGGTGCGTGGCCTCGTTAATAAAAAAGAATATTAATTACGAGGTTCATTTCCTTTAACAGTAAAAAAAAGGAGGAAGGCGGTTTTCTCCTTCGAGCGTGTTATTTTTAAATCGTGCAGAAATAAATACCGTGGAAGAAAAAGGGTTAAGTGTATCAGTGAACAATGAGGATAATAACAAACTATCACAAATGTTACCAGAACAATCGAACGAGTGAAAATAATTGGGCAGCCATTTTTCTTTCGAACTGTCAGCGAGAAAGAAGGTTAGGATACATATACCTATACATTTTTCTCTAACACAGAAAAGTCGCATAAATTAATAAAAATTATACTATTAATATATATAAATTTATATATCCTTGCATATATACACTAAATACATTACAAATTAATTAATTATCACCATCAACAACGAGCATCTATAAGTCACTTCTAAACTACCACCAGTTATGTAGAACCATTTTTACCCACATTTGCATAACTATCAGTAGCACAATTGTCCAACTACATCAACCACATCAACTACACGAACATCTAACTCTAAAAAAAGAAAAGCATCCATCAAAAAACAAACGGCATTCGACCAACTACCCGAATTTCCATTATTCCCGGGGTCAATGACCCCCCTCGAAGATTCTCCGGGTTTTTAAAACTGGCGCTCCGGCTAAGCGGTTAAATTCAACCCTTTAGCTTAATCTCAGTGTGCAACAGTTTTTCGAGTTAAGGGGGACAGAGAGACGGAAGGAAGGCGGGGGGCGGGGCGTAAGGGGGGGAGGGGCTTGAAGTCGCTGGAGGGATGGGCCGCTATGAGGGCGAAGTTATCCAATTATTGTCTAACCTGGGAGCAACTTTACTTGGCGGAGAACCCGTCGGTGGATGGGAGGCCTCGTCCTGTCGGTCTCTCTCTCTCTCCCTCTCTCCCTCCAGAATCGAGCCACGATAAAGTAAAGTTTGTTTCAAAACTTGCCGCGTGTAGAGAAAGAGCGGGACAGAGCGAGGGAGTGAGAGAGAGAGGGATGTGGAGCGAATGAGCGAGAGGGAGAAAGAATGGCAGTGAGTAGGTGAGAGAGAAAAAGTATAGCGAGTAAGTGAGACAGAGAGCTGGAGTGAGCGAGAGAGAGAGAGAGAAAGCTAGAGTTGGACAGAGACGGGTATAGTTAGTGCGCGATGGACAGAGAAATATAGGGTGAATGAGTGCGAGAGAGAAGGAGGAAATGAATGAGCGAAAGAAAAACAGAGAGAGAGAGAGAGAGAGATAGAGAGGGGGTTTTTGTTAGTGACACGTGAAATTTAAACGACCGCGGGACGATAATAATCGGATGGAGGCTTTTTACGTTCGATGATGCGCAAATTAACGCGTTATCGCGCGATTAACAGTGGACTGCCAATTACTTTTAGGGTGTATTTAAATAGGTTCTTTTTGTTTTGAAAGGAAAAGAAGTAAAAGGCAGGGACGCCCCGATGGATCGTTGTAATGAATAGGTTGGAATAAAATCGTGGTGGATCTTGGAAAATTCCTCGTCACAAAGTTGGGCAATTTTTCTCAGAAGTGAACGAACTCGGAAATGGTTTCGGTGTTGACATCTGGACTATTGGTTAAAGCGATTTATACCCGTGGTTTTGCATAAAACTTCGAATTTAGGACATTGAACGCTCCAAAGACAGACATTGTGTCAATCATTCGCGAAAAAATGGATCAAATAAAATTAATTTATTTCGAACCAAACACGAAAGTAAATGAAGTTCCTTCAAACGCGAGGAATTAATCATCCACGTATTCGATTCCGATATTTTCGCAGATGCAAATATCGTCTATCGTCTCCTCGCTTTTTCTTCGACAAAGCGGAAAGTAAGCGACGAATAAACACGCAGCTTGATCTGCTAACGTAGAATATCTTACGATATCTCTTGAAACACGTAGGCAGTGGACACTTGATAAATTACGCTACTCAAGGCCCACAGTTCTATGCCAAGGTTTCCTCGATTTCGTATTTTCCATCGTGGAGCCTTGCGATAAGCGAAAGGGACATACCATTATTATATATGGTAATAATAATGAATTATAATAATATAGTAGTATATATAACAATAATAGTACAATTTATATATAATTATGATAATAAAGAGCCTTAATTCTCCTAAGTGTTTCAACTACATTTTCGAAACGAATTACTTCAGAGCACAGAGTTAAATTGGCTTCTCGTTAAATCATGTATTATTTAAACTTAAACGCTAGGCTCATTGGCTTTTCAGTTGAATCATTTGTTATACAAGAAAAAAAGCGGAAGGAATTATCGAGCGAATTTATTGTCGATACAAAGTTGTCGATTGTTCGAAAGACTAGAATTCGAGACACTAAAATTTGGATAAAAATCCTGAGAAGCGATATTAATCCTTTTGGCAGTGGGTGGAAGTGAAATTAGTCCTTTTCAGTACCTCAATGCTTGGAATATTGAGAATTCTTCGAGATTTTCTTTTTTGGCGCTAAAAGGGGCGACGACAGATTTCCGACACGGTTTGTTTTGCATGGCGGCAATTAATTAAACCCGTCTGCGATTTGCTAAAGGGCGTGACGAAGTAATCGAACTTCTTGCCGATCAGAAACGCTTACGGCATTGAGACAACCTTCGATGGGAAAAGCAGCAGATTCGAAGCAAAATTTCCAATTCTGAATCATTAGGTTTCAATTTGAATCCTTAAAATTATACGACGCGCGATGTGCTTATCGTTTGAATTTTCAAATAGATTCTTTAATTCGTAAGAAGTAGATTTGATTTAATTCGTAGGATCAGTTGGTTATACGGTTAATTATATCGGCTTTTATTCATAATTTATAGTTATTTTTTATTCTAATACAAAAAATTAAAGAGTATACAAGTTTTAAAAATTATTATTAGATATAAAAAATTATTGTTGAGCTTAATAAGACTATACAGATTTTTAAAACTTTATTTTAATGAAAATTACTTAAATAACGTTATAAATGGATGTCTGAAGAACGCCTGAAGTTTGTTCATCGTTATGGATATTTGATCGCGAATAGAGAGAGAGCACGTAAAAAAGTTATACAGTTGTCGAATAAATGTTAACAGCGAATGAAAGCGCGCTCCTTCAATTCAATTCACTGTATAACCATTAAAAAATAATTAAAATCCACACACCAAACGTGGATAAGAAAAGTCTCTAATGGCTCCACACATATGGCGGACATTGTGAGCAAATAACGCTCGTATTTCACGCGAAATATTAATTCCTCAGGTTTTAAATCGCTCTCTTACATAATCCCTCCCCCATTATCTCGGTTCGTAAATAACCCAATAACGTTTTAATACTCCAGATACGCCTTGGATGCGTCAACACGACTATAATTAGGATTTTTCAGCGGTGCAATCTCTTCCTTGGCCGCTCTTTTTTTTTTCTCTCAGCCCGGGAGATATTTTAGATATCTTGGGCCGAGCGAAACCGAGCGTTTCTCCTCTTTTAGTACGAATATTCACTGTTTTCTGAGAACGCAGAAGGAAAAAGGAGCTCGAGCCTGGCAAAAAGGCCAAGAGCACATTAGCTTTAATACGTTACGTCACTCGACTCGCCTTATCTTACTTTATGCCGTGCCTTCTGTTGCTCCGTAATTATTCAATGCTCGATGCCAGCCTCGTTTTTAACGCACTTATCAATGGGAAATATAAGGAATAATACGTTATCCATATGTAAGACGATTATATGTGCGAGACGTATTTCTGAAATAAACGTGTACATATTTTTTTGGAACACCAAGTATATGTTATGTATGTATGTGTATACGTATATATAAATTCATCTTCGACTTATAATACACGCATACACAGCCCTAATTCATAAATACTTCATCGCATTGGACAACGCGGATTATTAAATTTGTTATAATACGCGCTTTATAAACTTATCTGTTACAGTATACGCGTAATACACAATAATGCGTATCGATAGACGATCGGCTTCACTCTTCGTCGTTTTATCGCGAGAAACTTTATCGATGCCAAACGATAAACCGAAGGAGGGGGCGGCTTTTACCTCGGATCGAGGGGCCAGGGGCTATCGAAATAAAAAATCTTGGTGTAAAATAAAGATCCCGATATCGAGACTTATCTCACGCAAGTATCGACTTACGGATACGCGACTCTTCGCGCAATCAATGAACGGATTAATCGATTCGAGGAATTAAAAGGGGAGGGGCCGGCTCGTGGCTCGAGAGATGCCACTGAAGTGAGACGCGAGCTAAAGAGAAAGAGAGAGAGAGAGGTAGACAGACAGACATGCAGAAAGACAGAGAAGGAGAGAGGAAAAACGTGGCACGAGAAACGGAAGAGACGAGCAAAACCGGTATACGAGAAGTCGGTTACTTTAACATCGATATGCAATAGGCCGGCCTAATCAAATCGCCGATCGTAATGCGTATTCCAATTGTCTCGAGTTATCGAATTAATTAATGCACGATTTAATCCCCGCGATCGTCGCCAGGCTATAATACATCACCTCCTTATTATCCAGCGCCACTCGTTTCCCCTTTTAACATCGCCCCGCATCCGTAATCGGAATAATAACGATAATAACGGGAACGATAATAATAGTGATCCTCACTTATCGCCATCCGCGGAATATTAAAGTCCGCCGTGTACTCGGAGCCGCGATGCAAACGGATTAAGAACGCAAGGGAAAAGCCTGGAGGGAGAAAAGATGGAGGTTATCCAGGGAAAAATATCCCCCAACCCCTCCACCCCTCCTCTGTGCCAAGCCAACAATGGTTTTATCGCGTTTTGATCGCGAAGAAAGGGAGGGAAAAAAAAGGGGGTAGAGAAGGAGGAAGAAGAAGAAGAAGAAACAGCAGGGTAGGAAAAGGAACTCGTCCAATTACGATGACGAGTATCGGCCTCGGCGTTCGGGCATTCTCATTCTCGAGTACGACGGAATGGTCGGCCTGGGGACGTTCGAGATGGAGAGAGATAGATAGAGTCAGAGACAGAAGGAGTGAGAGAGAAAGAGGGAGGAGGGGGCAGCTCTGTTGCTCAGTACCTTCCGCCTCCGCCCTGGCCATGGGGGAGGGGGAAGGGGAGGGGGAAAGGGAGGAGGAGGAGGAGGAGGGAGGCGACTACTTAAAGTTGGCGGAAAGTTTGGTTCGGCAGCAAAGTTAACTCAGTTAAGTTCTCCGCTCCTAAAGCGAAACTTCGGTTCTCCAACGCCTGCCTGTGGCCCCCTTCCTCTGTCTCGCTCGCACTCCCGGCTCTTATCCCATCTCGCTTTCTATCTTCTTACTCTTACTCTCTCTCTCTCTCTCTCTCGCTTAAGAATCTCCATCTTTCTCCCTCTGCCGCTCCTGCGTATGTATATTTATACGTCCCGTATCTCTTTCCATCCCATGCTCCCTGTTTATCTGCGTGTTCAATAATAAAGATACTAGAGTACTGAAGATTAAAATACTGATAATGAATAACACCCGTTGCCTCTGGTTATTCCGTGTGATATGTACATCTCTGGTGGTTTGGAACCCAGCTTAAGCAGTAGGTCCTAGACTAAATGGCTTTAGTGGTCAATGCGGGAATAGAATTAAAATAAGTGAAAATAAAGAACGATAGTCAGAGGAGAATAGATAGAGACAGAGATAAGTAAATAAAGAGTGAGATAAATAGATAGATCTCTCGCTTCTGCGGCGTATGTATATTTACACGTCTCGCATCTCTCTCTATCTCAAGCCCCCTGTTTATCTATATGTTCAATGATAAAAATCCTCAAACACTAAAGATCGAAGTACTGATAAAAGCAGTAATCGCATTATCAAGGAATAAAGAGCCAGAGAGCAGAATCGGGTGCAAGAGGAAGACTAGAAAGGAGGATAAACGGATAAATAAAGAGCGAGATAGATAGATAGATAGAAAAGGGAGTAAGAGCGAGATAGATAGATACATAGAAAAGAAAGAAAGAGCGAGATAGATAGATACATAGAAAAGAAAGAGTGAGATACATAGATACATAGAAAAGAGAGTAAGAGCGAGATAGCTCGACAGATACGTAGAAGAGAGAGAAAGAGAGACAGAGAGAGAAAGTCGAGCAGAAGGAGGACCGAGCAACGGCCTAAGAGGCGTGGATTTGTTGAACTCGACGAATTCAGTTCGCGCGCCGGCCTTGAAACTGCACCCGCTTCTGTGCACATGCCGATGCACATGCAATGCACGCGCTCCCCCCTCCTCCTCCTCCTCCTCCCCCGCCACGATGCTCTCACCGCCTTTCTCACGCGCTAATCGATATAGGTACACGCATTAATACGTCCCTGGGTTTTGCACCGCGGCGTTGTTAGACAAATGGACTCATCCACCTCCTGGTATCGCGCCTCCGCATCTGGCGAAGGGAAGGTCCTGGACCTACAGTTAGTGGATATAAATGGAAATTGAATATGTGGCTAATGGCTAATGAAAACGTGAGATTTTCTTTAGGACACCTCGCGTGTTATTCTTTATTTCAATGCTCCTAAAAGATACTGGCGAATTACATTCATCCTTAGCACTGGATTTCCAATTTCTTTATTTATAACCCACTGAGTATATTTCCATTGTCTATCGCTGCATAAGTTTAGAAATGGAAAGTTCAGTGGCGCATGAAAAAGTAGTTTAGCTCGTCTAGAATACCGGAATGCACCTAGAAATAAAATAAATAGTGGCGCGCGTAAAAGTAGCCCAAGTTTGTCTAGAATCGATACGCCTTGAAATCGAAAACCCAGTGGCGCACGAAAGAGTAGCTGGACTCGTTTAATAAATAAATACGCTTGAAAAAGTAACATGCATATAAAGTAAACAAAAGTAAAAATACTAGATCGCCCTTTTTACACTTCGATATTCATTTTAATTTTAATTTTTTAATCTCGGTTTTATCATTTTATTTTTAATCGATGAATTCTAGTAAAATCTCGATTCCTGTCGAACGAATTATGCTGCTAAAAATAGCGATCCATAATGGGAGCCAGTATAATTGGCCAACCATCAATCCAGTCAGCTTCGAAAGACTTAAATTGTATTTACGACTTACAAGTATACCTTCTTCAGAATTATGCAACTAATGTGTTTACAGGAGAATTCACCGTTGGAAGATTAGATTCGTTCTGCCTTCTGAAACCTATTAATTTGTAGCGTTGCTGCGAACCAAATCGGATTTGTTAGCAGCCCATTGCGTAAGAGAATCGGATCACTAGGAGTTAATATTTATACGTAGTTCCAGTGAAAGCTGGCTATCAGATTTACGGTATATATTACCATCGAGGCGCTTCCATGTTAAGTCTCTAGGCGTTTTATTTTACTCGCAAAACATGCGCTTAATTAACCATACGCATAATAAACGCTGCACGATTAAAATAAATTATAATGAAATTATAAAAAATTATCTAATTGTTCGAGGGAACAATTTTGTTTCGATTAAAAAAAATTAGAAATTATTATATCGTTAAACATTAATAAAAATTAAATTCGTCGCTCACAAGGACCAATTGTTTAAAAAATCGTAGAACTTTCAGATGCGGTCACTTCTCAGATTATTCATTATCATCTTCATGATCAATAAATTAATGTGATATATATGAATAAAGATATATTCAGTACACCTAAATATATTTCTGGAAAATGGCTGCCAGATTTAGAGTCACATATATACATTCGAGAAACTCGAATTTCCCAGAGATAGCTTACGCGTGTATCTCGTTTCATCCCAAACACCTGACATTTTCGTATCCAGGATTCTTGCCCTTTCCTTCCAACCGCGGAGTAACACGTGAATATCGCACAGCCAAGCACCGCGGCGTGTCAGAAGCGCAAAAGTCATTTTGGATTTGGTGCCGCCGCGGGGATTTAACTTCAATAGCAGTTGTACAGCGAAATTGCTCGTCGCTCGTAAGGCTACCATCCGTACTTGTTGCGCATAATTCGCGCGGGGCGTTTACGCGCATTTTCAACGCCGAGTTTTGACCTCGAAAGCCGCCATTTTTGCCCCACAAATATGGCGCGCGGTTTGTATTTGGTCGGCCGTGAAAAATACCGAAAAATACCGATTTCGAATCCCAAATCCGCGACTCCGCTAATTTCGATCCCTGATTCGCGAGGAATAAAACCGGAGGCCAGGGGATATCTTCATTGCCACAAGCACCGCCGTTAAATTCCATTCGGCGGGCCGAATCATCGTTTTGTCCGGCCATTACGATGCTGAGAATTGTTACGGCATCTCTCGTAGGAGAGCCGGCCATTCGCGTGACTCCGCGCTGCCGGGTCAAGAAGGGCTCGATCAAAAGCCTTGGGGAGAGAGAGAGAAAGAGAGAGAGAAAAGGAGAAAGGGGGAGAAAAAAGAGAATGAAAATGATTGACTGTATAAGAGAGTGAGAGAGTAAATTAGTGAATTGCTCTGAGAGAGAGAGAGAGAGAGAGAGAGAGAGAGAGAGAGAGAGAGTGAGAGAGAGAACAAGAGGGGGAAAGAAAGATAAAAAAAAGAACGTGAGAGTGATTGACTGAGTAAAAGTGAGTGAGTGAGTGAATGAGAGACTGGACGAGTGAGAGAGTAAATCAGTGAATTGATGAGAGAGAGAAAGAGGGAGAAAAAGAGAAACTAAAGGAGCAGGAAAGGAAGATAGGTGTAAAATAAGGACATGGTAAAAGGTGTTAAAATTAACAAGCGTTCAATATTAACACTAGAACTACCACCAAAGTCAAAACGATTGCTCAGTCGCCTCTTTAAAAAAATGGTAGTACTTTATAACGATGTATTTTTTCAGATTTTCCATAATTTCACGCAGTATTTAGATCATCATTTTGATTCATTGAAATTTCCTTTTACTCTCTCTCTTTTTTTAAAGACATATATGGTGTTCTAAATATGCCCAGAAAGTGGCTGGTAGCCGAGTCTTAAAAAGAGTTAACCTCAAAAATCGTTCGAAATTAAAGGCTGTTAAGATAAAGAAGCAAGCGGTGTTAAAGATTCCAGTGTCAAGCGAGAAGCCTCGATAATAAAAACCCCCAGCGCGAAAATGGCGCCTGGATTCGGTGCTCTAAGTATTATTAAACATGCGCCGCGATTTTCTATTCCCCCTTTTTCCAGAAGGCGAGCCTATCCGCATACTGATTTCGTTGGCTCCTTCTTATTCATGCAAGTCGGCCCTCCCGGCGGCCATAAACAGCGAGTCGCTCCTATAAACAGCCGGTATCGATCAAAATTAAATGTGGGCCGGAAAATGGGAAAAGTTACTCCGAGAATTCAGAGCCGAGAATCTCGCGGAAGTTAAAGAAACGTATCCCTTTCGCCGTGCTAAATTCGAAATTCCTGCTTTACTCCAGGCCCCGCTTACTTTTCGCGGCTGAATGGACACTCAGGATTGTTAAATCCCTCCTTCGAGCCTTAAAGCGACCTGCTTTGGCCGCCCTTGTTTAACTTGCAAAACGGTGTTTCGTTGTCAAACAGGAGAGAATTCTGGCCGAAGGTGATTTTCTGCAGATCGGTTCTAATCCTGGAACTAATTGTTACCTTCTGGACGTGTTTAGGGCATTATTTTGTAGTTAACAGATAATATATATACACTATAGTTAAAAGATAATATATATATACTATTGCGTATCTGTAGGTACATACCTTTCTTAAATAAAAAAGGTCTATTTCCTCCACCTACGCCAATTAAGGGAGCAACATTCTTCATCGCTTAGCCTCGTGGCAGTGAATCTCCAAAGGAGGTTGTAACCCATTAGTACCGCCTAATGAACAATAACCCATCAACCACGACCGCAACGATGTACTCGTTTGTTCGTGCATCGAGATATTCGCATTACAAATACGAATTTCCCATGCAATTTTACATTTTGTCATAACAAACAGTTAAATAGAAAACCCTAAAACCCCTCCTTAAAAATTGTATTCATCAAACATCCTTCACCATAAAAAAAAATCCTCGCCTGAGTCAATGTATAAAAAATGAAGAAAAGTTTTCGAAAAATTAAACGTTGCGGAGGTGTTCGAAATGCGCGAAGGAAAGTTCCAGGAAAAGTTTTCGAGAGAAATTAAATGTTGCAAAGGCGTTAGAAATATGTGGAGGAAAGTTCGAGGAAAAGTCGTGGAGGAATTAAATGTTGCAAAGGTGTTAGGGATGCGTGGAGAAAAGTTTGAAGAAAGAGCTGTATTTATTTTTACTCGCTTCCAAAGGATATCAGCGCCATTCCCGGGGGAGTTATGGTCACTTCCCGGTGTAATGTGTAATGTTAAAGAGGAATACCAGCAGCAGGCACGACTCAGAGGGTCCTAGCACCGATCCCTTCTTCCTACAAACCGCCAAAGTTCTAATTGGATACCTCTATATCCCGCACTTGACCATTCCCAATTATGCAAGCTTTCCGCCTACCCTCGGAAAACAATTCGAAACGGTAAATTATCTGGTAACACTGGAGCACGGCGCAATGCAAACTGCTACTCCGTATCAGTAAATAAGTTAAGGACCAACCGAGGGGAAGATTTCTTCCTCGAATCGACTGTCGACTCTTAAGCCTTTCCATCCTTATAACCTGCTTCTACTAATCAAGTACCTCTAAATTGTCCTTTTTCCATATTTAATTTTCTTACTACAAGATAATAATTTGAGCTGGAAAGGGTAAATACGTTGCGCGCAGACATTTTTACGTGAATTTCGACCTTAGAACACGAGTTTGTTCGTTTTTAAATTAGAATTGCACTCTCGAAATATGAGGTTAGAATCTTTTAACAATGTTTTAACCTGAAGACTACCAAAGTCAAAAGAACTGCTAATCTACAATTTTTTCTTGAAAAATTAAATGATTTAAGTAATTGAAAAAAGAAGTAAGTCATTAAGTAATTAAAAGAACATTTTTTAGCAATAAATATAGTCTATTTATAAACAATAATATAGTATCTATAGTATATTTATATGTGTCGATTTAGTAGCTGCCAATTGTAGGGTTAATACTCTATTGTCTACATTAAACTTTTCTTCCTTCCTTTAATCCTTGGCATCGATCGTTGGTCTTAAATCACCGAGGATTTACCATCCAGACCGAAGTTCAAACTTCCCTGTCCACGGTATACATAAATGGAACATCTTCTTTAACAGTGCACCGTCGGCAAAATCGGCCGCCGCGGACATTTTTCTTTATTAAGCAAACTTGCCAGGCAAATTTATTCATGAACCTGCCGGACAAATTGTCATTTTCATTTCCGGCCCTCAGCTTATCGCTTTTCGAACAAACCCGATAATGAACGCCCAAGATGTTCTGGCGGAATAAACTTTCGTAATACGATCACTTTTCGGCCTTTGCGATTCGTTATTATTGCTGCACGACAGTGAAACCTGTTCCTCGGATGTGCACAAAGCTTTATAAGAATAAATATTGTATATTGTATATCGTGGATACTTCGCTTTAGTTCTCTTCTTCTTAATCGATGTATATAGATTAATCCGTTATTTACCATTGTCACCTTTTTGGTACGCTTGTTTATGTTATTTATTTTTACCCAAGCCGTGGAACTTTTAGTGTTGATGGTTGCAACTAAATGTCGTACTGATTGTTATAAAAGTTACAAACTCGATGAAAATGTTTTTTCTCTAATTACCTTGCCGTAGGAAATGAATTAATTAGCGCATTATTTAAGTTTGCGCTTGGCTTTGGCATATAATGGTGTTTAAGGTGGTTCGTGTCAAAACTGAAAAGCCCGAGAATTAAATGAAATTCGCACAGATGGTTTACTGCCACGAAATACACATACTACACAAATTTGTACCAAGTCAGCGATCAAATAAACAAGAAAAAGCTTATTTTGTGCTTCAGTGAATTCTAAACTTACATAAAAGAATAATGCAATATTTCTATATAATACATCCATAAGAGGTTCCTAAAAACAGTGTAAAAACGAGGTTATGTACACTCTGTTGCACTGAATTAAAGAACATTGCTAAACGTACGAAAGACGAACACAACTGGAGTCACACGACTGACTAAAATATATCGATCGATACATTATTCACTTGAATAATTCTTCACAATAGACTAGAACTAAGAAACAACTCCATTGACTACATATTATATATACATAGTCACACTTATAAAACAATGAATGATCATACGCGTATAAAATTAAAACTATACACACTTATAAAACAAATGAACGATCATCGAGATTGACTCCTAGAATTTCACAGCTGTAGACTTGAATTGGCGGGCGTTTAATACCAATTATTAATGGGATGGTTTATTGACTAGAGAGTCAGTAATGAACCGCCTTAAGGAAGCTCGGCTCAAGTTCGTGGCGGGTTTTCTTGCTCGAAACGCGCTGGCAGGTTTCATGGCCGTTTTCATTGCG
Organism: Ampulex compressa; assembly: GCA_038496175.1. Lineage (NCBI taxonomy): Eukaryota > Metazoa > Arthropoda > Insecta > Hymenoptera > Ampulicidae > Ampulex > Ampulex compressa. Next base: position 119,545 of record JBCFXI010000467.1, on the reverse strand, counting down.
GTCGCAAGTTTTGTTTATGCAACGTTACGGTAGATCGGGCCGCAAACTTTGTGGGCACAAGGGGGCTTTGACTACACGCCGTGGCCTGATGCGAATATTTGCGGATATGGCGATAGCACAGTGACATTTCGCCCCCGTTCGTTGACTGACTCTTGGCCCGTCGATATCGCGAAACCAGAGCGCCCTCCTGGTTCTTTTAACCCTTTAACTCTTTGGGAGGCGCTGGAATTAACCCTCATCGAACGCTTTTATACGCGATTATACAGCTTTCGTGGACTTTTGTACAGCTTTAGGTGGGTTACTAATTTTTGTATACAAGCATGATTTTTCTTTTGAAAGTTAATCGACTTGGCTCGCGTAATACTGCCGCCAATAATTCAAATCCGATCATCCAGAAAACCGCACGGTGCGTGTTTGAAAAGTTCCAAATGTCAGTAAAACGGCCGGTTTGTTCGATGGAAATAATAGCAGAGACCGAGAGAATGTACTTTCTAGAAGCACATAGTACTTATTTACACCTTCTATTAGAGGGAGGATGTATACACAGGGTGTCCAAAGTAAAATGTATAGACACCTTGAATAGCTATTAATACAATTATCAGCATACAACAAGGTTTTACAATTTGAATTAATTAACACAAAAGTTGTTTGGCAAAAGAAAGTGTAGATTTGTGATCAAATTGTGTGACCAATAAATTTTTGGCAAAATATAGTATACACATTTATACTCTTCGACCAAAGATATGCATTTTAAATTATACACAAGCCATCTAACCTTATTGTCAGACTTTCTTATGCACAGTCCTTCTGTCGATTAAAATTCTTATTGAAATAAAACTAAATAGAGAATTTAAAAATTATTTAGAAGCTTCCAACGTATGTCTTACGATCTTTATCAGTGGTAGGAAACAATTCCTCGTTTTGCAAGGAAATTTCTAAATAGCCTCGATGGAAAATTCGTGAATCGAAAACGTGTTAATGAACAATATATAATTTACGCAGCTTGTCTTAATAGTTGTCTAAATTTTTTGGGACACCCTGTATAGTGGCAGGTAGTGAACGTGTGCGAGAAGATAGAGTTACGGCGTGTTAAGACCAGTGGTTAGAGCGGTAAGGAATAGTGGAAATCCGAGCTTATACCCGCTGCTCCAACGTAGCCCTTTTCACTCGTTGTGTGCGACGCATCTAACGAATTTTCAACCTTGCAATTGTCCTGAATCGCTTACTAGTTCAATACGTGCGAGAAAAGGTGGAGGAAAAGAGCGTCTTCGAAGATTTGTGATCTGTCTGACCAGGAATAACTTGAAAATTTGCTTCTTCGAACTATATTCAAAAAAAAAAAAACGAAGTTCGAAAGCAAAGCAACTATTTTAAAACGAATAATGTTTGGAGAAACATTTCGAAAACGAAGTCAGAGAAAAGCATCAGAAAACAAGCTATATTTTTCAATCAACAAATATGCTAACCTTTGATTTTCTCGAAACGAGAGATAAATGGACTTACAGCACTTTCAAAATAAACGGCCCATATAACAATTTCTAAAGATTGTAATAAAATTCAAGAGAAAATCATATCAAATATAAATAGCGTGAAGAGATAGAATATAAAGAACAAGTCAGAGAGTGTTTAAATTAACAGTCGAAGTGGTATTCGCGTTTAAATCCCGCTGCCACTCTTTCTCACGCGTAAAACGTTCTGCTTTAGGGTCGTCGCGTATCGTCGAACTTCGCGTGATCAATTCTTGAGGATGAAAGTTAAAATGCTCGAAGCAACGCTTAAAGCAAACGAGGATAGCGAAGATTCTTATTTGTTTCCATTCGCGGATAAAGCGTTCTACTTTAGGGTCGAACTCTAGCATCGAAACTCCGCTATAGATGGAAGCCAAAGTGTGGGAGTTAGAGTACTTGGTGCAGCGTTTAAAGGAAAAGCAGATGGTTAACTCCGTGTTTCTGATCTTTGATCCATCTTTTTAAGCATTAAACTAAACTGGGCGTTAAAATATAAATTTTATTTGGATTGAAAAAATTCTTGCAAATAACGATTAATTGCTGCTTACAAGGATCAGTTGTTTTAAAGTATATATAATATATTTAGATGTTAATAATGTTTGTATAATAGATGTTTCGAGATGGTTAGGAGTAATTATGTCGTTTTATTTTAGATGCAATTCGTATCATCAAACTAGCATAGAAGCAGTAAAAACCAAAAGACTCAGAGTACTCAGACCAACATATATACCAAACAATATCCAAAATCCACGCTCAAATTCTCTACTCCACGTTTTTACATATTAAACCTACTACTTTAGCTTCATCGTATACATCACTAAAGTACCATACACACAGTATAAACCAAAGTACAAAATTCCCAAGACCCAAACCAACCTATTACCAAAGAACAAGCTCCATTCGCATTCTCTCCTCCATCTTTCCGCGTATTAAACGTTCCACTTTAGGTTCAGCCAGCATCACCAAACTACCATATATACAGTAAAAACCAAAAGATTCACAGTACTCAGGCCCACATATATACCAAACAACAACATCCAAAAGCCACGTTTATATTTTCAGCCGCCATCCTTCTATCTATTAAACATTCCATTCTATTCTCGACCTTAATAATCTCACAATCGCACCGTACGCACAGTATGAACCAAAGTACAAGATTCCCAACAGCCAAACCAACCTATTACCAAGGAACAAGCTCCATTCGCATTCTCTCCTCCATCTTTCCGCGTATTAAACGTTCCACTTTAGGTTCAGCCCGTATCATCGAGCCGGCGTGGCAGCGCGGCAAAAGCCAGAGGGTGAGAGTTAACGCGGGTTAGGACAAGTGCGTGGAGCGTCGGCGTCGGCGAGTAGTAGTTTCATGGAGTTTAGTTCCTCGCAGTGGATATGGCATCTTGACTCCTAGTAGTGGAGTGTGGCAAGCAATGGCCGGCCCGATCGATGTCTCGGCAACTTCCCACCCTCGAGGGGCTCTCTCCCTCTCGACGACACGTCCCTCCGCCCCTCGACACCCCTGCCGCCAACACATCGAACTAAATCCCGGAGCTGCTTACTACCAGAGTCTGTTTACAATGGCGATGCGCTACCCCCGTTATGCCAGCCCCTTCTTCCGCTGCTCCCAGGGCCTCGAGCAGCGCGGTTCCGTAGGACGCGCCGAGGACGAGTCGCGACTTGATTCTTTATTTATTGCAGGTTAGGTTCGCCCTGCTCATAGCGGGCGGCGTGATTTTATATATCGCGATTGAGATTTTGGTAATGGCTCGAGGTTTGTATTTTGATTTTGGTTGGTGTCTTTGATGTTTGGGGACTTTGTTCGTGTTTTATTTGGTATTTTTAATGCTTGGAGACTGTTTATACTTCGTTTGGTATTTTCATATGTTGGCTATGGAATGAGTTAAGATGGCTGCTCAGCGGTTTGTTTGAAAAATCGCAGCGCTTTGAGAGGTTACGTTTTCAGAGATTGAAAATATCGATTATTCAAGAGTAATAACTCTAAACTTCTTCCCTTTCCTCAAACAAAAAAGAACACTAATTATACAATCATTATTGTTAAGAATAATTATATTTCAATAATAACCCTCTATCCCTTTCCCTTTCCTCTTTAAACAAAAAACAATAATCATAATCTTTACGAATAACCATTATATTTACTTTACACGCGCGTTCTGCGAGGGAAATCCTCCTACATAATACGAATTCGTATTATTACACAGCGTATTAGCAGCGATATACGGAAGTCGAGGAAGTACGCCGGACGTGGAAGCGCCACCCCTGGTTTCGCATCGACACTGGAGAGGGGATGAGGATGCCAAAGGAGGAGGACGAATTATCCCGTGAAGGACTCCGCTTGGGTGGATGATTCGATGGTCGATCGACGCAGGGGAGGCTGGGCTCTAATGCGTGAGCCTTTGTGCAAAGTTGTCGCACGGATTGTGTAGAAATACGCGATGGCGGATTTCAAGGATAAGAGTTCCCACGCGCGATGCCGGAATCAGAATTCGCTCCCCTTCGAGTGGATGATGAGCTTTAACGCTTGAGCCTTTGTGCAAAGCTGTTGCACTGCTTGTGGAAAAATACGCAGGTTTCGAGGATGGGGACCTTCGCGTACGATTCGAGGATGAAAGTCTGCTGCATTTAACACTAGAACTACCAGCCACTTTCTAGTATTTATATTTAGAATTTTAATTTAATATTTGGAACACCACATATATCTTTAAAAAAAGGGGAGAGTAAAGGGAAATTCCAGTAAATCAAAATGATGATCTAAATACTACATGAAAATCGTGGAAAGTCCCGAAAAATTCATCGTTATGAAGCACTATGATTTTTTAAAGAAACGACTCAGCAGCCATTTTGACTAGTTTGGTAGTTCTAGTGTTAAGAACACGATTTCGATGCTCGATGAAATATAGAAAATCGTTAAAATATTTTTTAAGTATATACATTAGATCTCGCGAGAAAATAAGCCCTTCCAATCACCCCCCCCCCCCCACGCGTGTAGCTGAAATACGCGATATTCGATTGTCGCGAGCAGAAAAGGCAGTGACGATCGTCGATTATTATTTAGCGTGGTTTACGTAACCCAGGGCATCTGGCATTACGGGGCATCGATGTGCATTTCCGCGAGGCTGGCAGAGACAAATGCCGGTATCTCTGTTTTCACTCTGGCGCACCGGGACAGAAGAAATCGATTTGCCCGTAGCTCCAATAATATGCCGGCAATTACCGTACTTCGTCATTCCTGGCGAGCCGGTTCTTTTTGACGGCTCGGAACTCCTTTTTGCGCCGCGAGCCGATGCAGAGAATAGGATGGCGAGTGAGACGCACCGTTAGAGCGAGGAACAGGTTGATAGGACTCACCGTTAGGGTTAACACGAAGAGAAGCTTGCTGCTGAGTTAAATTAACCACTGAAGCTCGTGCAAAGAATGTCTTGTCGAGGAAGCATAAGGAATTCGATAGCACGTCGAACTTAGCCTTAAGATTCATTCGAAATATAGTGGATGAACTCGATCTAACTGGACGCTGAAAAAGACTAGAGTCGACGCTGAAATTAAAGCAAAGAACGATACACGATGTGGAAGCTGGTTAGTGGAATTAACCATCGAAGTTCACACGAAGAATACCTTGACTCGATATAAACTACGGAACATCGAGGGAAACTAACCTCTGCGCTTCACACAAAAAATACGACAGTACACGGGACTCATCCTGAAGATCAACGCGAAGAACGATCCAGTAAAACTCGCTTAAACTCCGCAGGAGGCTAGGCATCGAAGATAACTCGAAACACGGAGCCAAGGAGGAAAACTCATCGCTGAAATTAAAGCAAACAGCGATGCACCAAGTAAAGCCAAGCATTGTCCTCGATTCGAAGAGCAGGCCAGCCAGTGAGACTCACTGCCGAACAGCGTCGAGGAATTAATCCCAAGCTACAAAACCATCTGAGCGCATAAATGCCGGAAGTCTCCGCGTAAGCGAGGAGAGTCGGTTCCCCGAAGACGAACAGAGAGAGAGGAGAGAGACAGAGAGACAGAGAGAGAGAGAGAGAGCAACGTCGTCTTCGTAGTAGCGGCTTGTGGCGGATAGTTGAGTCAGGTCAGTTTGCTAGCTTACATAAAAGAGGCTAAGTAGCAACGCCAGGGGCGGGGGAGGGGGAGGGGATAGGAAATGTTGTAAGATATATAGCCGTGGCGCAAGAGTGGGGGGGCTGCCATTGGTGGGGAGTCGCGGAGCGGTGGGGGGAGTTAAGAAACGGTGGGGGCACCTGTTAAGACTCGCCTCCTCTCGCTCCCTCCTACTGTCCTTCTCACTCTCTCGCTCTAGTTCTATCCACCTCTCTTTCTCTCCGCCTCTCTCACTCTATCCTCCATATCTCCTCTCTCTTTCTACCCATCTATCCACCTCGGTCCCTACCTTTCTCTCACTCCCTCTCCATCCGTCTATCGTATACTCCTCTCTCTCTCTCTCTCTCTCTCTCTCGCTCTCTCTGCCCCTCTAACCCGTTGCTCCTTCCTACTCGCCCTTTCCACATGCCACTTAGGCCGTTACATTGAAATTTCCACGGAACGATCTGGCCGTCGCTTCGCCGCGGACAATCGCGCGTAACCACTCTCTCTCTCTCTCTCTCCCTCCCTCTCTCTCTCTCGCTCTTCTCGTGTACCTTTTACCGCACTTGTACGGATCCCCGGGACGAAGTGTAACGACGCCGGGAGATCGATAATAACCGCCGCGGTTTGGTTCCACCCGTGCTAGACCGGGTGGACACGTTTTTTCCCCTTCCTGATGCTCTGGACGAAAAAAGGAAAAAAGGAAAGGGAAAAAGAATGGAGGAAAGAGGATGGAGGCGCGTATCCTCTATTCATGTGTGTGTGTGTGTATGTGATGCGTGCGTGTATGTATGTGGAAATGTGTGATAATAACTGGATCGAATACTTCGTAAAGGATTCTTGTGATTATTGTATGTACATATAAAACGGAGTATATATTTATGTATATATCAAATTGTATATATATATAAATATATATAGTAGTGTAGAAGTACTAGATTGTATATATAGAGTACATATACAATTATACTAGATATATATAGCAACCGAGTAATTAAGTAATTACGGATTCTACTCACTGAACGGCTTTTTCTTTAGACTTTTTGCGCGGACCAGTTTCGCGTGAGAATATGAGCGGCCTTTTTCTTATTCTGAAAGCGATATAAGCACTGTTTCGAAGGAAAAGGAAATGCGTTGATGCTGATTTTAGTTAGACATTCTTCGCCTTGAATATATAATAACAGTCATTGTTTCGAAATCAATGTGAATAATCAACGTAAATAATGATTTAAGATGAGTTTCGGAGCACCAAAGCTACAGTATACATCTAATTGTATTTTTACACGATTTCAATTCAACACGAATTAGGAAAAAAATTTAATTCTCTTTTTACACGACTTCCTTTGATTCAAAAATTTTACGCGTATTCTTCGAGAACCTATCTATCCTGTAAAAACAGAATTAAGTGCACATGGAAAAACCAGAGATGATACGAATATTCCTTCAAGTATTTTATTATCCTCGAGCGAAGAATCTTTGGCTCAATGTGAAGTTTCAATCTGTAACAGTACTTTGCGTTAAATCACGTTAAAGTTCCGACGATCTAAACCGCGAATTACGGGTTTAGATTGAAGCTCCACGTTGAAAGTTTCTCCGCGTTGAACTCTTTATACATCGAAGAAAAGAACTAGGGGATTTAAGTACTGCCGTTAATAAGATTTAAAGTGCTATCAGTGTGCATCTAGTCTTTTTCTTTTCGTCACTAATTCGCCCCAGTTTTATCGTCCGTCGATGCCTGCATCTTTGTAACGCGATTATCGAGGAACCTTCCTGGATCACGATTTTTCATCCGTGCCTCCTGAAGTCCCAATTTATGAGAGTTATATTAAAATAAGTAAAGACGTGGTCTGGTATAGTAATTTCAAAAATGTTCAGATTGCTCTACAAAGCCACGTCTTGGCTTATATAATAACAATATAATTCATATTATTTTATATTTTAATTTTATATAATACAATTCATTGAGAAGTAAGAAGAAGAAGAGTGTCAAGTTATATATAAGAATTCTGTTGCTAATCCAACCATAAGGAGCAGAATTCGATTATAAGAATTCTATTTCAGGGTCGACGTGACATATTAACACATTCGATGTTTTGACTGAAGCGCGATATATTATCGCAGAATATTTCATTACTTCATCGATCCATAAGTAATTAGCTTGTTTAGAGTGGTTATCACATCGTGTAACATTTACGATGGCGCTGCAATCAGTTCGATTGCGAAAGTCAGTCGGTGCGAAACTTTTCGATTAATAAAAAGAGCCCGCTACATTCGAATTTGTTAAATGAATAACGAGGGAAATATAATATTTAACGAATGTGCAGGTATAATAAACGTGCAAGTATCGATATTAACGTGTACCATGCATGGTACACGAGCGCACGGAACACGTTAAAAACGCCAGGGCATCCCGAAAAATTTTGATAGGATTTTGCAAGCGCTGAACTTGCAGACCGTATCAATTAGCTGCCTCAGCAGATTTCCTCCATACGGGATGAAATTATACCTATTACAAAAGCCACGCTCGGCGATGAGGGGTTTTGATGCGTGGATTTATGAGTTACATTACTCGCGTATTTCGAAGAATTTTAATAGGATTTTACTGGCCCCGAACCTGCTGACTGAATAAATTAGCCTTTTCCGCAGATTTTCTCCATACTGGATGAAATTGCACGGAGGAAAGAAATCCAGGGACTTGTTGACGCGAGACTACCGAGCTGTGCGACAGCAGTAATTAAAAGGACGACATTTATGCATTCGCTGAATCATGATGCAGCAGGCTCATGATGCGGCGCATCATTCAAAATCCGAGCTGCCAGGAATAAATGTACTCGCGATGAGGCGCGCTGGAGAAATCTTACGGTGGAGCAAAGCGCTATGCATTTGATGAAACAGCCGTGTGAAAAGTTAGAAGGTACATTTCCAATTAGGCGCGTATAATTGACGCGCGCTCAATTAATCGCGGGCGACTGAAACATCCTCGTGGATAATTAATCCTATTTTGGTGAAACTTTTGAGGATACTCTTCGCCCCATCCATTTATGTATTACGCGAATGAATTTGTAACGATGAACGCGCTTTTTTCGTGGTTCTTTTTTGGATTAAAGAAGAGACTAGAGTGAAGCTTGACTACTCACGATTAAGAGAAAATGGGCCTGAAGTGATTTATCGAGAATCCAAAATTCCTTGTAATATTGCATGTAATATATTATATGTTAAAAGAAAACAAATTAAAGGATTGACATACAATTCAGTACTTACATCGATTTTAGTTCTATTTCAAAATATAAAATATAAATTGGCTTCAACTGATTGTCCTCAAAATCGAACCTACGCCATTTTCGAACATAACCACAAATGCATACATTCATTAATGACGAACTAAACAAACAACCAACGTCTTCAATAGTTAAATTAAAGGAGGGTTCTCTCGGTGCAAATTATAAATAAATAACAATAAAATCAGGGATATTAATATCTCGCGTTAAGACATCCCAGAGTTTAATCCAAATCTTCAACCAATCGTCCTCAAAATCGAACCACGACGACTCGATCGTAACAAAATCCGCGAGTCACAAGGCAGAGGGTTGAAATAAGTGGAGTAAGAAGGGAGACGCGGACAGGCATCCCCGCGAGTGGGTTTCCAGTGGAAGGAGAAAAAGTGTCGCGGACTCGAATACGGGTCACAACATCGCTGAACAATCAACCGGCCGTGCTGCTCTCCGCGTTCAGCAAATTACGTAAGGCCAGAATGGGAGCTCGTTTAAATACCGACACATCGAACCGCCTGGTAAGTAAGTTACGTGGATGTGAGCGCGATTGGTGGGAAGGGGGCGGGGGGCGGGGCGGGGAGGGAGATGGCGATAGGAGTTCAGAGGAGGGGGAGGGGAATGGCGATGGAGACGTACGCGTAGCATCGCATTCGCGTTAACGCTATACAAGCGACACACGTCGATCGGCCGCCAGAGAGCCTGTCGATTGGCCACGAGATTTTGCCCCCTGCCAAAAAGGAAATTACTATTGGAAAATGTCTTGTCCTCTCGAAAGTTCTTGGAGATTTCGCGGATGTTGGATAAACAGTGACGCGCTATCCATTGGAGGAATGGACTTCGAGATTGGGCTCGAAGGTTTCCACTCTGGCAAAAGGGAAATGGCTATTGGAAAATGGCCGTCTTCTGGAAAGTTCGAATAAAGCGTCCAGAGGATTTCACGCGTATTTCGAGACAAACGGTGATATTCTAATAATTAGGGGGAATCGTCGATCGTTGAAAAGTTCATAAATCCTTCGGATTAAATAAACAAATTCTTTAAATTCGTATAAAACGTATAGATTTTGCGCTCGTTGGATAAACAGTAAATGTCTTCCTCCAGACGCGAGATGTAATGGATATGCACTCGACCGCGATGGAGCTTTGGTATGCTTACACGTTTATTCGAGCCCAGCGATGTTGATAAAAAACAATTTATGTTACAGCACCACTTGACTCCGAAAACAGCTGAAGAAAAGCATGCGACTCTAGTGCCGCTTTAAAGACAGTGCTCAAAAGCGTCCGTGACCTAAAAAGGATTATTTGCCTTCCCTCTTCTCCCCCTTTCCTCTTATATATACTTATGGTACATCCAGATATGGCAGCCTTCTTCTTAAATCGTATGAATCCAATTTTAGGAGGAATCATTTAATATCTATGATTTATTTAATGATTAACAGAATTAGTTTTAGTTCGACACGAGTATCTTAATTTCGTGTTTGTGATCGCTTAAAGGTCTTTCCAAAGTGGACTTATACCACTTGATGGTCTTTCTATATTCGACTCGTACCACTTAAAGCTCTTTCTAAATTGGACTTATACTACTTTAAAAAACCGACTTATATCGAGATTCCACTTGCTCCTGGGCTGTTCAGTTTTACTCTTGATCAATTTCAGGAATAAGCGGCTTACGAGAGACAAAGAGGCGAGGAGAAAGATACTGAAACCTATTAAATTACGAAACAGAATCAGAACGTACCAAAATAATATTATAAGACGACAAAATCGAAGTGGAAAATTATAAAACAAAATTACACGATGAAACAGGACAATAAATTTATACTACAAACTGACGAAATTAGAAAAATATTATCGAATCACTTGTGAGTACAGGAGTAATTAAAAGGAGACTAAAGGAGCGGCGTTCCAAAACCTTTCGATACGCCATTGGCCACAAACGCGACATTCCAGATTTCTTGCGCTGCGTTTCTTCGAACCCCTCCTTTCCCCTCTGCCGCGCAAATTTTCCCCGTGCGCGATAAGAACGAGATAAACGAGATCTTAAAACTTCGAGCACGGAGGAGGAGGGGGGAAAAAAACAGAAACGGGGGTCGCGCATGGCGGGCAAAAAATTCGCGCTTCGAGGAGCAAAAAAGTCGCACTTTGACGAACGCCCAAGGACAGTGTAAACGTGCGCCTCGCGAAGTTTTGTTCTCAGGCCCGCGCGCGCGTGCTGAAAATCATTTATCGCGAAAATAAGACCACAGCGGTGTGCGCAACAATTGCCAAGCCGGTAAGGAATATTAAGCTCAACGAGGGTCAGAACGATTACACCTCATGAAAAGGATTCGAGTGCCGCTGCTGAGATGTCGTCCGCTTCACGGAGAATTTTTATTTACCTCTGTATTTTATGCCTGCATCGTGTTATTCACATTACGGTTTATGTTATATTTTAATACTGCCTTGTGTATATTTTTTTTAACTATTGCCTCTTTTTAATTAAAAAATTAGTCGAATTATAATATCGAAGTGTCATTCTAAAGTTATTAGTAGTTGTTAATATTTAAAAAAATTTAAGATAACGCGACAATATTATAGAATAAAATCCCCCCAATTTCTAGCTCTCCATCACGCTACCTTACATATTTTAAACTTTTTAAATCAACAACTCTAGACTGACACTCCAATACCATAATTCAACTAATTTTCTATCTAAAAAGTCTAACCTATAAAAAAACATTGAACCCTAAATGTACCAAAGTGTATACATACGTATATAAAAATGTACAGACACATGTATATACGTAATGCAGAGTTAAGCGATTAATCGATACAATATTCACGATGTGGTGGCATTTACATATACCCAAATATACACACACATATGTACACGCAATGCAGAGTTGACCGATTGATCGATAAAAAATTGACGAGGCGCTGGCAGCACTCGTGCGATCGAAGTGGATCAGCGGAGTTCGATCGAGGATTTTGGGTACGGCCTGTACAACGATGGCGGCAGAGGAGTTCCATGAAAGGCGAACGACGGCACATAAACGCGGCATATCACGAGATAGATAGACAAATAGGTAGAGAGAAAGAGGGCTCCCCTCCCATTGGTGGAAGGAGAAAGAGATAGAAATGAATGGTATTCTAGAAGCGTCCGTCCAAATGGCGGCCCGCCGCCGCACACAGCACGCACACTTGCCAAGATAAATGATTCACTGTAATCGTGGCGGCACTAAGAACTTACATATTTCCCGTAACGCGACGAAACTGCAGAGCTCCTATATATCCTTCTAGCTAATAAATCGCGAGCGGATCGTGATATCGATATAACGCGATAACTTTTCTTATCTTTTATGGATGAGCCTTCGTTTCTCGTTAACGATTCGATGTAATTGCGATACCAGAGACTCACGGTTTTTCGAACCGCTGCGTCTATGTACACTTTTATCTGAGCGAGTGTTATTCGTAAATCTGATGCTACTATAAGTAAAGAACCGCAGGAAGATCGTGACGTCGATATAATCGCTACCAAGGCGGATTATAATTGTGTTCGCGACTATAACTGTAATTCGATTGTTCGATTCGAGGTTAGGTTGGAGGTTGGTACTTATATGCAACTGTAATTGTAATTGAAATGTAATTATAACGGAGCACAAGGTAATGTTAGAGCAAAGGATTTTTTCTATTTATCGATAAATAACTGTCAAAACGTATTTGTTATTATTATTATATGGTCATACATAACTTTCTTCTCCTTCATGAGCAAACGTTTATTTGTCATTAATGATAAAGATTGCAAATATAACAGTTTAAACCTAATTGTACATCTTCCAATAATTTACTATGCATCGCGAAACACACTTTTCGTGCTAGTTTAACAGTGGAAAAACTGACAATTAATCCGACGTATTCAAATATCAAAATAAGTACCCACAAAGAAAGCAAAGAACACGAAAAGGAATATCCATTCGATGCTCCACAAATGACAAAGATATACCAGAAAATACTTGGAGAGTCGAGCGTCAGAAACTTCGGAGATTGTTTTCCAAGAAATCCCAGGCTTCGATCGATGGACCGAGGAATTTAATTCGATGCCTCCCTTAGCTCTGGCGTTAAACAAACTTTCGTAATTATTGAAAACGCACGTTGGCCTCGACAGTGATATTTTGCGCATGGCCAATGGAATAATACAGCGAAGGCCATGGCACGCACTTTGCCTTTTCCTGGACGTGCGATAAGTGCGCCATGCACGAAATCGGCTTATCGGCATGCAACGCCCGAGGCGATAGCGATCGAAATTTGGCCCGGCGTTTCTATTAATAACGCTGAATCCGCGGTGCTGCCATCTGGCAATAATTAACAACAATTTCGAGCCTGATAAGACGCTAAGTGCCGCGCGGACACGTGCGGCTTGTCAACACCGCAGAATTCTATGTCACGATATTACGCGAAGTGACCGTATTCAACGATATAGCGCATAACATATATAGAATACACACGATTAATATATGAAATGTATACGAAACGGATATATTGTGTCCCTATTATTTCCTTTTAGAAGGAAAGAAACTTTTAGGACAACTTAATGCTGTAGAATGTGTTCAAAAATTCGCGCAAGATTTGAAAATCTCAAGGAGTGCGCATGCGCCAGCTAAAACGTGGAGGCCCATATATAATCCTATATTGTATTTTTAATTTCAATTATAAACCTGTGTTTTCTATCAAAATTACTTCCTGTGTGAATTTTAGGATGCATGGTATACTCTACACGAATAGGGTAATTTAATATCTCGCACCTTTGATTATGGCTCTTAAATAAAAAATGGCGAAAGCACAAACGCAATCTCGTATATATCAAACAAATATTGTACTGACTGCTATAAAAGTTACAAACTCGATAAAGAATATCTTTTCTCTAATTAGCTTATCGTAGCAAGGTAATTAATTAGTGCATTATTTAGGTTTGCACTTGGCTTTGATGTACAATAGGTTAATTTGCACCGAAGCACCGATATTCCAGTCGAGGTATAATAATAAAATTGAATAAAGCCATAAGCTTCAATGCTGGCTTGGCTTCCACCTTCTTTTTATTTTCCCTTTTTCTAAATCGCCCTCGACGCGACGCGCGAAAAAGTATTCCGCCCAGGGGTTGCCTTTGGCCCTCAAGTGTTCCACACTCGAAGGTTTAAATACTGGGGAACGTGTTAAGTACTTGCACCCCTGAGGACCAACAGTGGCCCGTGTCAAGGGTTAAACAAACAAAAATCAAAGCAAGCCCCTCAAGTGTTTTGTTTCATTTTGAGAACGCGCGAGCCGTGATTATTTTTAAGCGCCGACGAGAACACTCGACGGAAGCAGAGCGAATTCAAGTTATCCCTGTTGCATTAATAACGAAATGCAATTTACAAAAAAAGAAGAACGATACGTGAAAAAATAAAAGGGGGAAAAAGAGAGAAAAGGGAAGGCAAAGGAAGAGGAAACAAAAGAGTACGCGAGTCAAGTACGGAAACAAATGAATACGTTTAATGGCAAACGAAGCAAGCAGTCTTCAATAATTAAGTTGAAAAGGGGAATTAAATACACTTGAAGAATTGAAGTAAATTATAATAAAATGAGAAAAACTAATAACTCGTGTTAAGACATCTCAGTTTAACCAAATCTAATTTTCCCCAAAATCGAACCTACGCCATTTTCGAACATAACCACAAAGAAATACATTCATTAATTACAATAACATGCTAAAATGTTCTAATTACTTCCTTTTAGATTCATGTTTTTACCGTTGAAGAATTCATGAATAGTATTTTCACACGATGGAAAAGTAGGAAAATTCGATTATCCCTTCGCGCTCGCATATTGAGTCACGCACGACCTAGAAATACCAAAAAAGTTCGCGTCGATCAAAACCCAAATAAATAATTAAATAACTCAATAAAAAATATATATATATATAAAATAATAAACATAATAATGTATATTACAAAAGAATACGTCTTATGAGCATAACATTTTCTTCCCTCCAAGCATCAATTCAGGAAATCAAACAGCCATTCTGGTCGAGGCTCGAAAATCGACGGAGCAACAACAAACAAAGCTCGACGGAGTATCGAGCCCCGCTCGAATCCCTCTCATCATTTCTGGATTTTTTTATCCGATACGCACACTGCACCGAGCCCCCTTTTGTACGATGGGTCCTACGCCGAGTTACGTGGCAATCAATACCGGAATTTAAACGAACGTAGCAAAGGTCAGATCGTACGTAACGTATAGCATGGGACCTGCGAGGAATGCATCTGATTCAAGTAGTCTTTTTTTCACTATCGCTCTCTCCTACGCACAATGTCCGCCTTATTCGCGCTGTTATCGCGGTAATTGTTTAATCGATTACGTTGATCGGCGCAATTATTCGTAATGTTGCCTTTAGCAACTGTTTATACGGCCATTTAATTACGAAATTATGATGTACGAGCGTCAGAATTTCCGGACGTTTCGTTTATAAATATTCAGGGAAATTTGTGATTTTCGGGTATAAACTTTGGCGATACGTGTGCACACTTGATTCTTGTTACTGGATAATGCAACGTTCTTTTTTTTGCTATTGTTGTCTTGCGTGCGCGATATCGACTTATTGATTACGTTGGCGGATCTGATTTATTCGCGATGCTGCCTTTCGCAACTTTTTACGCCGAAATTACACTTTGAAATTACAGGAGCGGCATAATTTACTGATGTTGGCTTCTAAATATTGAGGGAAATTTGATTTTCGGATGTGAACTGTAGACACACACATACACTGATGTAACACATATACACGCTTAATTCTTGTTCCTGGATAATACGTTTAACACAGCTGATCGGCCTACGTTCGATGAAATACCGAATTTTAACGATATTCGATAACAAGGTGGAGGATATCAAATATTACGTACGGAAAATAAGGAAAATAAACATCTGCTGAGCTCGAAAAATACAATAAAATCCAAATAAAGAATCGAAATCGGAGTGGCGTCCGAGCAGGGCGCCTCGGTTTTTTATTCAGCAAACGAAGAATGTAATAAAATATAAATAAAAAATCGGAATCAAATTGGGGTTCGGTGCAAGCTTCAAACCAAATTTTTTATTTAGCAAACAATTCCCTCCCGCCTGGCGCGTTTGTCCGGAGTGGCGCTGATAAAAAATATGGTGGGATATAAAAAATAGAAAACACGCGTTCAGCAGAGGCCTGCTGACCATTCGCGTTGAATTAATTCAAGTAATATTGTTGCAAGGTGCTGCGCACAGTGTTGCAAACGAGAAAAAAAAAAGGAAGATCGAGTGCGATTGCGATCCACTTTCACGTGTCACGCATGCTGACTGAGTATCCGTATTAACTTAATACACGTATCATTGCAAGCTGCGATGCACTGTGTTGCAAACTGCATAATGTCGCGGGGCAAGAAAAGGGCAGGAAAATAAGGTTTAGTGTGAGTGCAATGCACTCGTACCTGAAGCGCCTAGCAAGAATGCCCGTTAAATTAATTCAGTAATATTTAAGTAGCAAGTGACTTTAAGGAATTTTTTGCCTATTCTTTCACATACCTAAGTTCACTTGATGAAAAATGTATGATCAGTAGTCGCTGCACAAACTATCCTTCTATTATATTACAAGTATTAATTCCTAATGGCGGTTGGAATTTCTGTTTTAATAAAAGTAAAATTTGATTCAATACTTAACGATAAAAAAAAAAAGAAATTCAGTAGTCGACACAGGGAGAAAAATCATTAAATAAACCATTAGGAACTTGCGATGCTTACATTTTAACCAAATCCTTAGCGATTCTTCCACGATTAAGCAGCTGAAGAGCTACACTATATAGACTAATAAAGTTCGATGTATTCTGCACATCGTGCTTTCCTCATTTATATACTTTCTTTGAAAAAGTGCCAACTACTGGTGCTTTTACCTTAAATTAATACAGGATAATATCAGTGCAAGCTGCGACACACGATGTTGCGAACTGCATAATGTCGCGGAGGAAGAAAAAGGCAAGAAAACAAGGTTTAGTGTGAGTGCAATCCACTTGTACCTGAAGCGCCTACCCAGAATGACCGTGCGCGTTAAATTAATTCACGTAATATCATTATAAGGTGCGCGTTGCACGCTGTATAATGTTACGGGCAAAAGGAAAGGAGGGAGGCAAAAAAATAAGATTCAAAGGAAAGAAGGTTGAGTGTTACTGTAATTCGCTTCCACGTAAAACGTGTTACCCAAAACGACCAACCGCGTTAAATTAATTCACGTGGCACCATTACAAAGTACAGCGTGGCACATTGCAAGCTGCATAATGTCGGGTCCAAAAACAGTGTAAAAAATAAAGCTGGGTAAAAAAGCGCGCGCTTAAAGTGACCATCCGAGTTAAATTAATTCGCGGTAATATCGTTGCAAACTGCAATCTGCGACATTGCAAGCAGCGCGGCGTTGAAAACGAAAGGGGCAAGAATTTGATGCTGAACTACTTCGCTCCTTCTTGCACTCAGCAATTCGGAATTCGTTCGAACGAGAAAGAATTATTGTGATTTTCGTAGGCAATGGATAATTAAGATTATATGTAAATATAGAAAAATACTTTTTTAGTCTTATGTAAGTTTCGCTTTAGTTACATTATTCTTCTCTTGCTTCAGCCTATACTTAGTGATATTATTAATTTACTCTTATATTTGTGTTTCTTTTTTATGAACATCGAGAAAGTTCTCAGATTTATCACCTGCTCACATAACCTAACAAATTTTTTTTCTTAATCATAAAAAAATGTTCAATTGGCTCAAAGTACATACATATACTATTTGTATAGATATGTACATGTAACCTAGTCTATAAAAGGCTCTCCTTAAATTATAATTATTATTAAATTACCGTCTTATCTGCAAACAGCTTTCATGGACATCGTGATCCTCACACGTAACTATGTAACTGTATAAATTATAATCAAATCGTCCATTTCTCACTATGTAATTAACGTTATTTCACATTCTTTAAATATAACACGCACGTAAAAGCACTTGATTCGCAAAAGACCGAATATCACACACAAACGAGCGAATTCTATTCGCAAAACGACGAATTCTGTTGGCAAAAGGGCGGAATTAAATTTGAAAAAGCTGCGTCCATTCTGGACAACATCTCGATACTCGTATCGCGTAATAAGAAACTCATGTTGGCCAGCCTGGCGATCCATGTAACACCAGCGCGCGGCATTCAACGTGTTAACCTACAAACAGGGTGCTGAGTGTTTCAAGTTGGGCGTTGAAGGAAGAGAGGAAATAAGGTTGGGGGAGAAAGAAGGTCGAGTGCAGCTGCCCTTACGACTACCTACGCGAGGTTTCGCGGGCAGGACGGACGTTATCGAAGGTCAACGTCGTTCCCACGGAATTTCTCCACGGCGGGAGAAACTGGCGGCTGTCGAGGGGGGAGCAGGGCGGTCCCATTACACCATCGACCGAAATTATCGCGAGGGCCCCGAGCAGGGGTAAGAGGACACGATAATCGGACCAGTCCGGGGGAATAAAAGGAAAAGCAGGAGGAGCCAAGTTGGATAGAGCCTCGAACTTCCACGCGGAAGATCGAAGCGCTAGAATCTCGTCCAGCGCCTCTGGACTTTTCGCGCGACCTGTGCAACCACTTGTAATTTACCTGTGTTACTTCTTCACCTGTGTCTTTATCGTGCGACGTGCGTACGCTTGTGATTGCGTGCATTTTTCAAATTCAATTCACCCTTTTGCAAATAGAATTCATCCTTTTGCACACGGAGTACTTTTGCATGTATATTACATTTAAGGAAACATCGAATAGTGTTAATTACGTAGTACAATTATATAATTATATATATAGAGATGGTATGTAAGAAATCTATATGGGGATAATTCAGTAATTGAATAATAATAATAATAATAATAATTCAAGGAATACTGTTTATAGACTAGGCTAGATGTATATATGTATATAACACTTGATTAACACTCAAGTAATTCCCTTGAAACAACTTAGCATCGAGTAAGTTATATGAAAACAACCTGGCTAAAAGGACTCGATCTACGCGTTCCTAAAATCAGCAATTACTTGCCCGCCAACTTAATATTTACATCCGCAATTTAGTCACTTCGATACGCAACACTTCGAGGCTGACAAGCGTAGACGACGATTTCTCTGCACTGAGCATTATCGCTGAGTAAATCATATAATGCTATAGCGAACGGTAAATAGGAGACAGAGTCTCTTTCATGAAACGGATCCTAGGCAGAAAATCGAATCGATTAAAGTAGATAAAGCCCACGATATCGCGTACGAACCGGATAAAAATATTTTTTCTCTAATTAGGTTACCGCAGAAAAATGAATTACTTAGTTGCATTGTTTAGGTTAGCACTCCGATTTAATATATAATGGGTTAGAAGAAGTGTCACTCTTTTAACCAGGATATCTCGCGGATATTTCCGACAGGTTTTGAATTCCAATATGAATTATTTAATATTTCATAGATATTTTGTTCCGGCGGATTTCGATTAACACGTTCCTCGCAGCGTGCACTGTTTTTGATACGCGAATTCGCTGTTCGTATCTCATGTTTTTTTATTGAACGGAGCGTAGTTGCAAAATATATCGCGATGTTATCCGACGCGAAATATTTATAATTCGTGTTAACAGTGCGGCTTTATGAGTCGTCGTTATCGATATTAATATTACCGAAGCAGTCCACGAATTTGCAATATATATATTAGAAAAATTCTCCAGGCTTTAAACGGTCTATTTTAAGAGCTTTCGCACGGTTTTATTGCGACACGTGAGTGATCAAGTAGATCTGTTTACTTTACGCTTTTATGCCCTTATTTTTACAGACATTTACTCTGATTTTTCCACAGATATCTCGACACGTCTGGATAGTGGTTCTGGTCAACACTGTACTGTATACCCACAACACTATATCACTGATCTCAGGAACGTGAGAAGACTTGAAAAATCGTTCTAACGGAGCGTGTTATCCCTCTAACTGCGAAAGGCGCCCATATACGTTGTCTCAGATTCTCCAATATAAACGAAAGGCGTAAATTCATATAAAGAAAGGAACTACCCTCGACGTGGAACCCCAAGGGGTGAAATAATTGGATGAAGCGTGTGAAACACGGTTGAATATAAAAATCGAAACTATATATACCAAAGAAAAGGTTATAAACAAGACGATAAATATGAACAAAAAAATGAATGTAACAAAGAGCGAAAAAATTGCTCGAGCACGAGAAGAGGAGTTGAATACAAACGCAAGTTTAATTAATAACACAATTTTTAAATCAACATAATTAAGTTCAAATCATGAATCAACACAATCAGTTTAAATCAACATAATTAAGTTTAATTAATCAACATAATGCTTGTAAGATCTAATCATACAGGAAATGCAGGTCTTCTTGAGCAATTAAAAACGCCCTCGACTAAGCTGGAAATCCTTATTTTATTACTTATTGTATAAAATGAAGATTCTATAGCGAATTTGCACAACCTGAAGAGAAGGAGTAAATAAAAATGTTAACAAACAAAATATCTTGATTAGATTTTAAGAAATTAAATGCAAACTAGATGGCTGCTTAATGTCCAAATTAATGAATAACCCGTGCAGTTGTTTTTATTTTAATAAAAAATAATTAAATGGCATAATGTATTTGTGTTTGAGTAAAATCAGTTTGTGTTTTGTTTGGAGAAACGATTGAAATTTGCTTATCGTTACGAGTTTTGAATAGAGAAAATTTACAGAAAGTTGCATAGTTATTGAATAAATGTTAATCGTGAATTAAAATGTATTCTTTTAAAGTTTAGTTTCGCGTTGACGGGTAAACAATTCCTGTGCACCGGCGCAGGTCTATCAATTGTAGAACACTGACTGAACATTATCATCACTGCCATCAGTTCAAGAACACTGACCTACCACTACCGGTCAAATGGACCGTTTTCAAACTTTCGCACAACTTTCACGTATTTAAACGTTATCACATCACTATCGATCTTCACGACTTTTCTCAAAACGTGCACACAATATATTTATCTGTATTTACTTTCTGCATTCATTTTTATTTTGAAGAAATATACGTAACCTGTCCCAATTACCGCGATTGGTTGACAACATATGGTATATTTAAACGTTGTCACAACACTGTCGATCTTTACGACTCTTCTTAAAATATACAATTATTTATTCTTAAAATATACCATGTATTTGTCAGTATTTATTTTTTGTCTTCATTTTTCTTTTCAAAGAAATATATGTAACCTGTCCTAATTATTGCAAATGGTCGCGAAAATATGGTATTTACTCTACGAAAGCTATACGATCGGTTTACAAGAAAGGTTATGTAAATAGAGCCGCGATCAAATTACACGCGTGAATGATCGATAACGATATTTCATTGCAAGAATGTATGCAGGCCTCAGAATCGTGTGACAAGCTGACAATTTTATAATCCCAGGAGAGAACATCGAGATATAAAAGTCAACGGTATTTCCCTTGGATTTCAAGGAGATTAGTACCCAGTCCCGAAAGCGAGAGCAATGTAGAGGACATTCATTATTGAATTCAGTACCAAAATGGTTACTATCCATATTCAAGTGCAAAATATATTTATTTCATTCAATTCATTCATTCAAGGACTAATCACTTTAGGAATATCTATACGTAACCTTCGTAACTTAGCACAGTGATTCTTAACCTTCTCAGAATCACCGAACACTAGAAATTTCACACGACTACCCCCCCTCACTGTCATAAAATAACAGTACATATACCCCCATATTTCATAATAAACAAACCACATGCATAAGTTTACATGTTAACCAATATCAAAAGAAGAGCGACTGGAAGACAATCGTCACCATTTCCGATCCCTTTCAATCTCTCAACGACCTTCAAATTTTCGCGGAACACTCTCCAAGTTCACGGAGCACCAGTGTTCCGCGGAACACCGGTTAAGAACCACTGGCTCGGTGTTAAGGAAGGGCCTTAGCTGCCTGGGGCCCCCGAGAGCCGTAGCGCGGCCTTGTTGGCGTCTCCCGCCATATCACGGCTCAGTGTGTCGCGCGCGCGCGCGCGCGCACGCACACAGTCGGCCATTGGTCGCACGCACACGCACACTGGTGGGGGGAGGTGGAGGGGCTCCTAAGGGGGACACGCACGGAAATTCTCCCCGGTGGCTGTGTGCACGCATGCACCGTGGCCAGAGCACTTAGCGGGGGGACGCGCAGCGACGTTCGCCGTTGGCAATCGAGAAAAAGGCGCAGGCCTCGCACACTAACCTGTCGGAGGCGATCCTCGCGGTGCTCCTCGGCCGCTCCCGGTCGGGCCCGTCTGCCGAATCGCGGCCCCGGCACCGCGCTTCCGCACCAAACAACAAATCACTCTCTTTCTCTCACCACGGCGTTCCTCGCGACCCTGCGATCCCCTCCGCTGGACGAGCGGCGGCTCTCCCTCGTTTCACACGCGTCCACGGGTGACCTCCTGCCTCCCCGTGGCACGTTGTTCCCTCGTATTTAGGGCACTGGGCTCACGCGCGCCCGCACGACGACGGCCCCCGGTCGCTCCTTGGAAAATATCCCTCGTTTGGCCGCGGGGAAACGAATTTCGGGCGACACGGTGCGCGGAACTACGCTCGCGACTGTCTCCCTCGCTGGAGGAAAATGGCGGCCCCCGGCCGCCCGAGTGACTCGCGCGCGCCGCCGATGCCGCCCGAGGTTGGCCGAGGGGCGCCGATCTTGCACGAGGCTGACGAATTCGGGCACGAAGCGTTTGCCCGTGATTTTAAAAGAAAGTGCGGAGAAAGCCCGTGCGCCTCTGGCCCTGGCTATGTTTCTGGATGCACCGGTTGTTAAAGATGCGGATCGAGCTAAAGCGTTTCGGCGAGGCTTCTTGAAAGAAAGTGCGCCGGGGTGGGGTTTGCTGTAGGTTGGTTCTTGCCCCCAGTGTGAACGCTGGACTTTGATCCGGTTGAGAGGGGAATTCTTGAGTTTGGTGGCTTAGAGAATCGGATGGATGGATCCTGCACTGACCTTTCTCTCGGTTCTGTTATGGATGTGGATTTGCATCGAGGCGCGCGGTGCTGCGCTGGTCTGAGGGCTTTGACGAACTCTGTTAGCTTGCTTTTTATTATATCGAGTTTTGTGTACGCTTCAGAGGGAATAACTGCACTTTGATTGTATTGTTCTGTGCGCTCAGTTGTATCGGCTTGATTTTGTGGATCTTATAATAAAAGCTTTGAAGGATCATCGATCGGATATCTGCGAAACACGATGGTTGAATTTCGCGAAAATGTATCCCTGAGATTTCAAACTTACCCCTTAACTTAGTTTGGCACGAACTTTGATCGAGCTCTCGAATTCTTCGGCGGTTGTTTTCTCAATATCGCGATCTTACCGAGGACCTACGATTTAACGCGCACGTTTGCCCGGCAGTTCTACGATGTGAATTAATAAAATAAACTAACTAGTATGGTTTCATGTGGAAGAATTCGTGGTTAAGTGCGTCTCATGATCCGCGCTCGATGTTCATCATCCGACCGTAGATCCTCGGGAAAGTAACATGTCGGTTAGATCCCATGGAACTCTAATTAGCGCGAAGCCGCCGTTGAAATTCGAATCGAGAACACGCAGATTTGTGGCGTTCGCAAATGTAAAACAGCTGGTGATTCGCGCTCGGCAATAAATTCCCTCCCCGCGTATTCGCACGTAAATGACTCGAACCTCGAATCTCGCGCGTTTAAATTGTATAACCACCTTACCGTTGCGGCGCGTAATCTTCCGCTCGGTGTCGATAACCGTACATGACTTCCAAATGCATAATGTGCATCAGTATTTGCGTTTATTAGAATAATTCGGCGACGCGCTCTGCGATTGGACGACGACACGAGTCTGATGGGAGCGCCAGCCAATCAGAGGCGGAGAAAGGGCTTTAGTGCATTCGCCGGATAAAATTGTCGCTGCAACGCCTAAAATCGTGATCGAAAAGGGAATTTTGCATCGCGCGACTCAGTTAAGAATGTTGAACCAACGCGTGAATATTTATGGCGCAATGGATATACCTTGATGTACGATTCGTACGTTGATTATGTGCTTCTGAGAATGAGAGGGATCGCGGTTAATCTGGGAACTAGATTGCACCTGATTTTTTCACCCTTAGAGCCATCTACATTTACATCATAATACTAAGACGTTCATCATGCGCGAACAAAGCTGATTATTTTCGTTGAGGAAAGAACGGCAGTTGACGCGAGTCTTAAGTACGGTCGCATGTCGATGCCAAGCATTTGCCTTCTGTCACTGCGTACTTTTATCTCTCGTTTAGATAAAAAGACATGGGCGATTGTATATATGCGTAGTAAATTGATCACGGTTTAATAGAATTCGCATAACTCGCATACCAGCAATCATTATTTCGAGTACTTTTTCGAAGATCACCAATATGTCAGATGTTAAAAGTCTCGAATATCCGACGTTAAAGGTAAACGATTATTTTTCGATTTAATGTACACGCTTTGTGCGATCCAATGTACATTTAAATGTCAATCTAGATTAAACGATACGAAGCATCGAATGCTCTGAGATATAATTACGGAAGATAGTGATACTTTCTAAAGGGAAGTTTCATAATATTTGGCCAGTTGATTGGTCAGAACTATGAGCAAAAATTATATAATGCTAATGGTAATGGAATAATTTCTAGGTGCCCTATGAGTTACTCAATAAGAAATTCCGCTTGGTGCAAAAGGTTTTGGACAGAGAAGTTTCTTATGTACAAGCCGCTGCTAACGAGCTGGAGAGAGGATTACAGGACGACGGTACGGGTCTAGCTACTGGAGAAATAACCAGATTACTCGGAGGCGTTGTGGCAAGACTTCACGTCCTAAAGCGCAAGGCGGAAGAGTCCATCGCGGAGGAATTACAGGCAGGCTTAGTCTGCAAGAGGCGTTTGGATCATCTAAAGGAACACGCAAATACAGCACCAAGCGCTGTCAATCAATGGCGGCGGCAAAGATTAGACAGAATGCTGGTGGAGTATTTCCTCCGCAATGGCT
Source organism: Ampulex compressa (assembly GCA_038496175.1). NCBI lineage: Eukaryota > Metazoa > Arthropoda > Insecta > Hymenoptera > Ampulicidae > Ampulex > Ampulex compressa. The sequence goes on along the minus strand of JBCFXI010000467.1, from coordinate 94,591 downwards.
ATTATAAAACTGCTACCAAACTTGCGGACAGCAGTGAACTCAGAGACCTCACGAATATCGGTACGCTTATTAGGATCGTCGTTGGTTACAGGAATGTGTCATTAACGCTCTCGTATTTCAATGATTTCTCCAGAAAATAAGAAAGATGTCTAAGCGCAAGGGTGTCGAATGGACATCCGATGAGAGGTTGCACTTTCGCGTACATTCTTAATGCATGCGCGTTTTTAGATGTTTTTCTGGTATCCAGAGAGGTGGAGAATTCTTTGGCTAATCATGAAACGTCGAGATGCGTTAGCTGGTGTTACGATAATCGATCGAAACTACGGAAGTTAGGAAGCACCATGGAGTTCAATCTACGCGTACAGGAATTTATAGAATTAGTGAGGGCCGACAGAAGAGTGGATGCCGTTAAACATGCTCGGAGATGTTTCGCAAACTACGACGATTATCAATTACAAGAAATTCAGTGTTGCATGGGTCAGTTGGCATTTCCAGCTAACAGCTGTCTTAGTCCATATAAAGACTTGTTGGATGAAAAAAGGTTTATATATATATATATTTATTTTTGTACGTGTACAAAGTTCGCGTTGGCCAACCTGTTCGTGTCGTGTGAATTACTATGCAGCGGTACGGATATTCTTTTCATGCCAATTTCTGCGTAGATGGGACAGACTGATAGAGCAATTCAGACACGAAAACTACAGGCTATTCCAACTGGCAAATCAGAGCGTATTTACAGTAGCTCTACAAGCAGGTTTATCCGCACTGAAGACACCACTGTGTTATAGTGTAAATAAAGAAGGTCGAAATCCAAGTTGTCCGGTATGCAACGACGCGTTCAATGAGCTGGCTATTCCATTGCCGTTTGCTCATTGTTCGCAATCGCGGCTGGTTTGCAGCATTAGTGGAAAACCGTTGAACGAATATAATCAGCCAATGATGATGCCAAATGGATACGTGTACGGAGAGGAAGTAAGTGTCTTTACGTAAACATCTACTTTGCATAGATCACGTACATCCTTTAATACTTGACATTCGTTTCTAGGCTTTGGAAAAAATGGCTCAGGAAAACAATGGTACTGTGATCTGTCCAAAGACCAAAGAAATTTTTCCATACAAAAAGATTGAAAAGGTTTTTGTTATGTAAAACTTGCTGACCAAGGCATAAATTGTATTATATATAGTGCATACTGCTCTCATTACCCTTAATTCTTAAAGTTTGTGTTTAATACTGTATAACGATATAAGGAAAATAATAACTATTTTTAAGGAAATTAACTATCCATTGTTTTTCTTTCTTCCCTTTGAAACACCTCGGAAGCAAGAATCTTACCCAGTCTTGGAGTAACGGTTGTGATGGTACATCCTAATTCCCACGTTCATCCTTATTCATTTATTTAACATCATTTCTACAACAAATCGAACGTTTAAAACAATTCCGTAAACCTACTTATTATGACGCATTTGTAACCATAAACTTTGTAGTTATATTACAGTAATTCATGTTACCTTATTCTTATATTATGCATGCCCAAAACATCGACATAACAATGGTAAGAATCTCACCGACATCGACGCGCTGGTCAGTTTTTATAATCAGCAGGTGGTAATATAATTATTAAGTGAAGATTAATGTACAATTCAAGTTTCTCTTACGGTGTATAGTTTCAAAGTATTGGTTCGAATGCAACGTCACTAATCTACATTGTGTGATATGCTTCAAGCAACATTTTGGATGAAATACGCTCACGACTGAATCAATACAAAAATATCCGTTCTATGCTCTATCGGTTTTAAATTCAATGATTTTCATTAATCCTCGGATTAAGTAAATTTCATTTATAATTTATTGTCTGAATTGCTTCATACGGAGGATTGTCCATCTAGGAATTCGGATTCTATATTTTAGAATGAAACCTGGGATACGATTGAGGTAATTCTCGCGTTTCCTGTTTATACAATTCATTAAATTTACGACCGCTGTTAATACAGCTGCAGTAAGAGATTTTAATACGATTATACCGTGAAACGATGGAAGATTATACAGTATCATTATGGATAAATCGTTAGAGGCAATGGATGAGCAATCTTATTAATCGTAAAACAGCGTAGCCTAGGAATTAGTACGTGTGATAAAAATGCATATTTAAAAAGACAGTCACACGCGATAACGATCACGCGTTATCTTAAAAAGTGGTACATCCCTTGTATACAAAAGTATAAAAGTAAAGAACTGCGCAACTCATTACGTGATGTATACTTTTCTTTAAATTCCTTTTACAATGTCATTACAACGTACTCGAATTTTGCTTTATGTACAATAACAAATTTATAATTCTAACAAACTTTAATAATCGTTACATTTGTACCGAATGGTTGATCGTAATTCTTCCTTCGATCTCGCTGAGAAAATATTGAGTAATGTGTTACCGAAGCAGTATACATCATTCGCAACACAATAATTATTAAAAACAGTACGTATATGTATATATGACACACTACATAAGACATACTGTAGCATCATAAGAATCAGACTGTATATAAATATCTATACAAATTTTTCAGGTAACACAAATTCGACAAACATCAAGCGAGCCTCCGTCATTGGATTTTACAGCACGTTTTAGAATGCCTAACGTTCATCAATTCTTGTGCAACCTTGTACTTTGTCGGAGATCTCAAACCTGACTTAGCAAGTATCGCTGACAAAATATATTATTTTTAAATAATTAAAAAGAAATGACGTAGCCTTCCTTATCCATATGTGGAAATACCTAAAAACCTAGATATTACTAACTCAATGGCGATAATGAGTATGCTCTAAAGTGACTCGTGCTTAAAATTGAACACAACTTTGTCTACAAAAAACAATAAAATAATATAAATGATCGTGCGAAGATGTACCATGATGCGTTAATAATGCATATAGATGGATGCAAGAGTGACAAACTTTCTGACATTTAATATGCAGCTTTGTCTTTGGCTCGCAAGTTTCTCTACGATGTTATAAACAATGCTATACTCGTGATGTTACAAACATCGTGCGCTATATCCTCTCTGCCCGTCAAATATTCTAAAAAGATAACAACGTTATTCGCAAACCATCCCTGCTCAGGATCAAGTTTTAATGCTTTATCGCTATAGATGGTATAGCTATCTAAATTCATGATTCTCCGCTTCGCGATAAGTGTTCTGCAAAGGGACAGTCTTTCTTGAAAGTTGGTCTATGTAAGTAACACTTCATTTTTAAACGTACGGTTTCAATTATGTGCTTATATAGCGGCTTTATATTAATTCATGCATGTGGAAAATCTAACTCCGTATGTCTTCTTTATTAAGGCTTATTGGTCCAAGCTTATCAGTTTCATTGGGGGCAGTGTTCATATACATATCAATATTGCTAAAACTCACACACCCCAATTTTCTTTCCCACGCTGCGAATTAGTTTAAAATGATAATGATTGTGCGATAAATTGTTCTCAAAATCTGTTTAAATACGAATAATTGTAAATGCTTCTTCGCTCCAGGGATTTAAGACCCTACGTCACTCTAAATGAGAATATAAAAATTTTCAATAAATAAAGAATACTCTGCAGAACGTCTTTGTTATCTAATCGAATTTATAACGAACGTTCGTTTAAGGCATGATTGCGCCTATTTCAGGACCATAAGGTATTAAAGTTTTATCCGTAATGTCCTCCGTTTTAAACATTTTTACATTTTGGTTAACATATAAGATCGTCGACCACACGTTCAAGATTATCCTTGATCCTTTAGATGGTATCGAGTTAATAATGCATATTAAGCTAGACCCAAGTGTACGTTAGCCACAATAATGGGCATAACCATGGAGAACAATATCCCTGTAAAGATTCCAGTAATTAACGAAGCTGCTGCAAACATACCGGCTGTTGCTGCGTGCTGCGCCTCGACCGTTCTAAAAACAAGAAATTGTCCAAAACAGTTAGCTTTTTCAAAAACAGAGACAAACAATTCTGGGGTATTTTAATGTTGCGACATTCAATAATCTCTCTTTACTACCTGGGGCAATACATCATGGAGAGCGATGAAAGGTAACCACTACTCAGGCCCATGGTAATAGCGATAATTAAGTAAACCCAGTCGTTTCTAATCTCAACTTCCAATACTCTATTTACCAGCGCCGGTTGGTAGTTGCATAACAAAAATAATGGGATGTATACCACTCGTAGTACGACTGGTATTACCAAATACTTTTTACTAGGCTGTGGATCAAAATAATGTTAACGATCGACGTGCAACTTTTGTGTTATGTATACGTTGTATATACCAAATACTTATGTCGATCATCTTGTTACTTTATTTTACGTACCCACTGAACGAATGATGCGATAGTACTTCCAAGCATAGCCGTGATATTGAAGGTCAGGAAACACATGACGCTGCTATAATATTCAAACGGGACTATGAAATTAGGATCGTAGCGACGTATGTCAGATTGGACAGAGGGAAATAGGGAGAGGGTTATGAAGAAAACGAAGAAAGTATTAAAACATTGAGGGAAACATTGTTTAAGGATCTTCAAGTAGGGTGGCCTCTCTTTCCTGCCACGGAAATTATTCGCCAACTGCCTTTTGCTGCCCTCCTTTTCATGCAGCAATTCATGATATCGGTAGAACCTCTACAAAATGATGCGTTAATCGATGCAGAGTTCACTGCTCTCTTCGATAAAGTACATAACAATTTCTTACATTTATTGGAAGTGCAAAGTAAGTATCGAAGCACGCCAGAAGTATAAACAAAGCCGTTATAAAATAGTATATTGCAGCGGTTCGCGCGTTCGGTGCCATGATTTGGGCGAGAAAATTAATTACGGCTGTAAATGTTCCGCTTATATTCTGAAAGTAAACGTCGATAATACATACATTTATACATGTTATACAATATGTTTATTGCACAACATACGCGATACTTACAGTGCCCAACACAACAGCTCCTGTGTATTTGCTAGGCAACTTTGCAGCCATGCCAAATACGGAATTCTGATAAATGCCATTAGCGGCTAAGAGAATTTTAAAGATAGATTAGTAGTGGACTATTTTTATGATGTGCACGAAATACTCGTTATGCATCAGACAACGTAAAGCCATAAGATTGCTTGATAAAATTTATGTTATGGATACTTTATGATATATCTTATATTTATTTGATACATAAAACCAGGTTTTCTTACTATTGAGTATCACTACAGCAACCATCGTGATCCAGAAAAAAACACCGGGCCAATCGGAACTATCGCTCATTGCCAGAACAACAGTAAATACAAATATCAAGACCTGTACGAAGATGCCCCATACTATACGTATAGTTAAATTTCCGCTGTAAGAATTATGGTTTAATCAGTGGATCATTACTATCGCATAATTTTCTAGAAAGCAAAAGGATTTTCCTGTATATAAGGAAGCCGGTTGAAATCTGGTGATTTCTTGGCAAACATAGCAATAAAGATAATGTAAAACGCAGCCAATGAGACTTATATGGATCATGGCTGTAAATCACTTTTATGAAAACAGTATGTTTGATCGCAGATGAAGTCCATTATAAATGTTGAGAGAATTAAGCAAAGGAATAATCAAGATCTTATTGTGTATAGATACAAAGTTCTCCAGAAACTCATTACACGTTAATGGTGATGAAGTAACATTTCCTACTCTAGGAAATAAATACCTACCCTAATTGTATGAAGATATTCAACCAATTAAAGAGCAGATTCGGTATCTGTGCAGCAAATCCCAAGTATGCAAGGAAGTTTGTCGCATAATTTGTGTGAATACCTGTATATGCTACCGACAATTTATAGTCAACGAAATACTGTAAAAAGTAAGATTTCGGTTATGCGATCAATAAAAAAAAAAATGTGCATAACAGTGTTTGATCATCTTACATTCTTTGCTGTTATAAACATATTCCATGGCATCAAGGCACCAATTCCATGAAGTACCAATATACAAAATACTATATTCAACCTAAGATTACAAGGAAGTGATTTTAAAGCTATTCGTAATAAATGTTCAATAAAGACGTATCACACTAATCTGTGCATTGAATGAAACAATAGCTGTTCAAATTTACCTATCCTTAGGAGGATTTAATTCCAGATCTGCCTGAGCCATTGTGACTTCTTTAAAGTTCAATTCATCTTCCGGTCTACATGTACCTTCCCATCCCGGTGAAAGACGCACAGGTTCGGTACCTAAAATAAATTTGGCTGGTACACTGGTCGCATAACTACTGGATGAATGCAACCATATATGAGATGGGATCGGCTTGTGTGAATGGCAATAATGCACCAATTTAAAGCAATTTATTAAGTTAATACAGAGCGTCTATTAAAAGCATCTATAGGTATTCAAGAATCATTTATAGATCGCATGTCTAGATTAAATGACTCTGGTGCACAGACTAATATCCTGTATGCTAGTTTTGTTTGGTGTAGTAAAATTAAATATTAATTACCAGCTGGACCTAGATTGTTAAAAGTGTTATAGGATATTTTAGTGCAACCTGCAGAAAGGAAATCAATTTAAGTACACAGCAGCACCTTGTTTGAATCATGCAATAATTCATTTTTACCTTATTATTGATTATCAGACACATAATCCTGCGTAGCAGATATTTAAAAATTTAAGAGCAAGAAGAGATAAAAAATATTTAAACATAGGTTCGAGGAAAGGACTTTTGGTGAAGGTAACGAAGGCTAATATAAGAGATGCTTAATAAAGACTGGTATTATTTTATGCCAACGTGCAGAATTCAATTCCTGTTTGGTTACATCAGAACATATGCTAATAAACGCACTGCACAATTTGCAGCGTAAGCGTCGGCTATGGCGCATGGCTATACTGTATCAGCAAATATTCTGTTCTATCTTAGGATCAACGTGTGTATATACGTCTCACATGTGTATTAGCTATTCTAAAAGGCAGATTAGTATTGGTAACTTTGATCAACTTACAGCACTTCAAGTAAGAATTGTATGATCAAACACTTGACAATTGTCAGAAGTGGATTTTTCATTTATCTTATCGTATGAAAAATATGTGTACGCAATTCATATATATTAGAGTTAGCTCATCGAATATCTTACCACATTCCTATGTACATCGTAAATCAAATGACCCTTAAGCTTGCTTAAAATAGATCATTTTTTGTCTATAAGAGAGTATTCAATACTTATCTAATATTTCGTAACAGCTTACTATCATAAACAGTGCAGATATTGAATTAGCTTGTTCAACAAAATAGACTTGTATATAGACAGGAAATTGCTTCTAAAGACATTTTAAATTTTTGCATTCTTGATATTTTTATGAATAATATAGTGCTCATACATACAATTTCACAGAAATGAGCAATGGATATAATAGAAGATAAGGGGTATGTAATTTAATTTCACTCACACTTAGTCCAACCCTTATCTCTTTATAATTCCATTATTCTAATTCATGTCATCCTGTGTTATTAACAAACTAAAATTTTCTTTGCAATACAATTCTTACACGAATGCGAATGCGATATCTGCTAATAAAAACGTCTCCTATGCACGAAGCCTGAACATCACATCAAGTTCCAGCTTCCTTGCAATCGTAAGCAGGATAAACGTACCCGAAACCTTTGCTACTTTAAAGGGCTAATGCGATATCTAAACGTTTATCTGAGAAAATTCACAATATCAGTATCTTTGTACAAGTTTCTACGTGAGAACCGAGAACCTCAGAGTTTCAAAACGTAACAGGAAGTCACCGGTCAGTGTTTGAAAGTGGTTTGCCCACAGATGTGCTGCCTGCACCGACCGGTCCCTCCTGGGGCGTCGAGGAACAGGTTTAGCCGGGCATTCGGGGGAAAAATAAAGCAAAAACGCACGGTTCTGAGAAGAGCATAGGGGCGCATTCCGGTTGATGGAGGCGAGGGAGCAGTGGGGAAGGAGGCAAGGGCTACTCACTCTTGGCAGGCACGATCCTCATCCCGTTTGTCTCCTTAAGCAGCGTCTGCTGCTCCGGACCCGCGCCGAATTCCTTCTTCGTGTAACTACCCGCCATTTTTTTCGTACTGCTTTCAAACCAAACGAAGGGCGTGCGTCGATCGACGTGTCTGTCGTTCGTTGAACTGGGGTATAACGTTTACTTCGTGATTCTTGTACGAACGACGTCGCCGCTCGCCGACTGCCCAGGCGGACGGAGGTTATCGAGATTCGAGGGGCGAGAAAAAAAGAGTCAGGTTCGAAGGTTGTCGCACGGCATCTGAGGAATAGACTCCACTGGGCTCCACAGGGCGATCCTCGTTCTTCTCCTCTGCGAATAATCCACCGAGAGTAACGACGGTTAAGTGCACACTGTCGCGAACGGCACACGACGTGCTAGGCGTATCATCTTTCCACCTTATTTTTGTAGGTTAGGACGAGATAGGGTTAAGAGCTCGCTGCCTCGGAGCCATGCTTCGCGGAACTCACCGAACTTCACCGAAGGGACACGAAGGCAGGTGGCGTGCGATTTTCGAATCCGAAGCATCCCCTCCACGGGACCTACGGATATTTCCATGTGCATTGTGTGCATTGCTTTGGTTTATTTTCCCTAGTACGAACTGCTAGGTTTGCGTTGACCCAGGGGATGACGCGATGCGCCTTTATTTTATCTGCGCGGACGACGAGGTCGATGTTTGGGGACACGTCTTGAAGGGTAGAGTACAGATCGAACGACCTTAGCGGTCGAAGCAAACAGACGAATGAACTCCTGGACTCTAATGGAATTCTTATCCGAAGTATGCCATTTAAGATAACATTTATTCGTTGTTTTATTTACAGGAACGTCCTGTTGTACTCTGAGGTATTTATTGAACGAAGTATTGTACGAGAAAATATATGTTGTGTTTAATTGAAGAGTTTTCTTTTTCGAAGATATGATACAATTTTATGATTTTTCAGCTTGACTTGAAATTAGCCCCAGGTTTCCGATTGATATCGATTCTCCATTTCCATCCTTTTAACAAAGTTTTCCGCTTGTTCCTTATTCAAATCCCCAAATTCTGCGGCGATGTTAACAAATTCCTCGCGTACGCTATTTGGCATGTTTTTCGAACTGCCTGCTAAGTAAATGGTGCCACCGTTTTGAAGAAAGTCCCAGCATAATTGTTTCTGTTCGCGTATAACGTCTTGAACATATCTGAAATGTTAACAAACACGTTAACAGATTTCATTTTATAGTCTGTGAAATGTAAATCTTAGGTGTAATCGTGTACCACTTACACCTTGTGTTCTTGGTCCCTAGAGAAAGCACAATACACTTTTAAACCTCTATCCTTCGATAAAGCCTCAAAATCATCCCTACAATGATAATCCTTTTCTTTGTTTCTACATCCAAAAAATAGAACACAATTAATCAGACTTTGATTCAACGCCGCTTTGTCTAATAACACTGAGCGAAACGGCGCTACACCTGTACCAGGACCAATGAAGATCATTGGCTTGTCGTAAGTGAATTTGAAAGTTCCTTTCTGTATCCAGAAAATTATTTTATCCGCACATTCCAGAGATGCTAACCAAGTGGAGCAGAGACCGTACCTCGGTTCGAACAGTTTTGTTTTGTATTTAACTACTGCTACTAATACATGAAGATCTTCTTTTGTGGCTCTTAAACTCGAAGCAATACTAAACGCGCGTGGTTTTATGGGAGACATAATTTCAAAAAGCACCTTTATATTCAGTTTCTTGGTCGTATGCGGAAAATCAGCAAAGACTTCTAAGATATTTCTTCTAGGTCTATTAATATAGTTGTATAATTCTTCTTGCCCAGCAGCAGTACTGAACTCATGAAGTTTTTCCTTCTCCAGGTTATCTTCGCTTATAACAGATAATATGCGCATGGTGGATCTCCTTGGTTTATAATTTAAGTCCCAGTATTGTTCGACTATTTGACCTAACGTTAATGTTTGTTCTAAAACACTCGGTATTCTGATTTCTTTTTTTAGCACTTGAACGATCGTATCAGGATATAGTGGCACATTGTTATCGTGTAACAGGTTAAAGAATTTATCGACTTCATTTTTTGCATTCTTTGGCCTAACGTATACTACATCTCCTGGTTCGTAAGTTATATTTTCTGATTGAATTCTGATCAGTCGAACATCCTGAAAATGATCTTTTACTGTTGTTCTAGTATTTTCAACTACCATGCCCACTCTCAAGTTTTCCTCTGTCGTTAAATCTTTTGCATAAATATCATTGATCAAAGCACATTCTGTACTTAAATTTTTGTTTTCATTGTCTAATATATAAACGTTATAGCGTTCGACTATCGTAGTTTCATCATTGTTATCAGCACCTATATGAACATGATAAATATTCGCGATCTTGGTCCACAATTGCTGCACCCAGGAATCGACGACCGCATCGATACCTAAATCATGTTGATCATCCGCGAGTCCGATAGGCAGAAGCTCCTTTCCACCTAGTTGCATCAGTCGTTTATTCAGTTTTTTCGCAGCAAAATTGTATTTTTGGTACGAGCTGTCGCCTAAGCCCAACACCCCGTAGTCAACGCCATTGAGCATATCTCGCGGAAGACTCTTACGCAGCATAGTCCTCCAGAAGCTCCGCATATTCGTAGGAGGATCCCCTTGGCCCGTAGTCGCGACCACAAAAATAACCAGCTTCTCGAGCGCAAGATTCCGAACGTCATAGTCATCCAGTGCGCAGACCGTGCTGCACAATCCCCTCCTGCAAACATATCTACGTCGTTAAGAAGTTAAAGCTTCACTCTCCACCCTGTCAAATCCGTTACGTAACGCTCATCATTTTCGCAAAGCAAATGCGACGACGGGAGAGTCATTAAAACCGCGGTGGACAAAAATAGCTCCACGCCAATCGACGTTTCCTCTTTTCAAAGCCGAAGACGGTATAAGCACGAGAGAAGAATGCCTGCAAGAGCAACGCCAGAACAATAACACAACCGTTTGGCGCTCTTCCAGATCTGCTCCGCCACGTCCTGAGCGGTGCCAGTTTCGCTCCCGTACAGTATAGTTATATTAGCGATCATAGTCTTCGAGGATATTCCCTTCGAATTGCTCCAGGAACAACGCTTTCCCTTCCAAGGCCGTCTCTAACCCTCCGTCCTGAGCCTGTCGGTCCGTGACGTCACCAGCAGACGAAATCTGCAACGGTCATAACCTTCTCACATCGTATTCCGGAGATCGCGTCCGGCAACAATCCCGTACGATCAAATGTCAAGGATAGATGTCTAGGCCAGGCCCCACTTGGCAGTCGGCCCGGGGTATTTATAAATAAAAAATCACTTCCCCGTGCGAGAACGAGTAGTTCGTACCTGAACATTCCGCGTGTTCTGTCCAAGTCGTCGCGAGTGCCACTCAGGGTGTTCCCAGTGGCTTGTTTACAGGTGGTACGGAGCCTCGAAGGTGCCGAGGCAGAGGGTGCAGGAGGTTCGAGGACGGACGATCGGTGCCCTAAACCCTCGTCCTGTCGACCGATCGTCCCCTCGAAGGTCTCGAGGCCCAGGAGTTTTCACCCAAACCCTCCTCTCGTAGCTGTCGCCAGAGAGGTTAGGTCCGTGACGTAACGGTCTCCCCTTGCCCAACGGTTGGCAGCACTGACGTCTGTTTGCGGATGACTGTCAAAACCTACTTTCGCAGTGGAGTCCGCAGCTTTGCGTGCCAGCTCGAGGAAAACATCATGAGAGCGTTCGAGCCCTGGTGCAAGGACTGTGCGTAAAGTGAGCCGTTTTCTGGAGCTGCGAGGGTCGCTTGAGCAGCGCCAGACGTGCCTCGGGCCTTCGACGGTGGGAAACGGGACACCCTCGGTTCTAGCCGTCCTCAGGGAGATCGATTCTCCTCCGGGCATTGCGCGGACGGCCGAACCTGGTGCACTACCCTCGGCCAGGCACTGGAGGCGCGCCTCGATGGAGTCCAATCGCGCGTGACAACGACTTTTGGGACACCAGGCTCGAGTTTCGCCAGGTAGCCCCCTCCTGCTAGACAAGTCGGAGAACGTGGTCCCGCGTTATTCTTGACGCGACGCTTCGCCAGGCACAAGCGTCAGAGGTCGGTCCCATTTTCTTCTATTTTCCTATTCGGCTCGAGATTCCAGCCTTCGAGCAAAGTTGTGCGTACGCCTGGAGTGTGTACTTTGGGTCATTGTTTTGTATCGTGTTGTTCTGGACACAATGTTCACGGAATGTAACTGATTCCTCAGTGTACATGATGCGTGTATGTGACAGGTTCTTTGACCGTGCCGTCATAGGTGTTGTGTTAACCCTGCACAGTATACGTGGGTTAATAACATTATGTGTTGTGATTGTCGATTTACAGATGGAGTACATCGAGTTTTAGTGTTGAAGAAGGGATTACTTTTGTGCGTTATACTATTATTTAAATTATTTATATTATTGGAAATTTGTATTCTGTCTGAAATGTGTATACTGTCTAGGGTTAAGCAAAGTTGTTATTCACTTTTTCTTTGACCATAATTAAAATGCATTTTGTATATTATTTTTATAACTTCCATTCTATGGTTTATATTCATATATTATGGTGTGTGTTATGATAAAGGTGTTTTGTTTCATTTTTCAGATACTGGCAACTGTTTACATTGGTGTAACAGTTTTTATAGCGCCCTAAAGGATCAAAAATGCTTGACACATGACATAAGCTTCGTTGTGTAACAAGTGCGGAATTTAATTATATATGGAGAGTAACTTCCAAACCATCCTGCGAGATAGCGCGCCGGAGACTATTACCATATAGGAAGGCCAGCGTGTTCAAGACACGACTTGACTTTTGACGTTATCTCCATGCTTCCTAAATATACATAGTTTAAAAGCCAACGATACGTTATCTGTGCAATATACATATACATATATATATAATAAAGTTTGCGCGAAGAAGAATTATTCAAGGAAAATGAATAGCAGACTCGAGGAGACAGAGTCAAAATGGACTTGTGAATATTGTACATACGAAAATTGGCCTTCATCGTTGAAATGCACAATGTGCAGAGGCGCGAAGCCTTTGTTAGGGGAAGATATCTATCGCTTGCGCGATCCGAGTCCTCAGAGATCTGGATCGAACGTTGCTTCTGGCCCGGTGCCGCCCAATAGTCCAACAAATTCATACAACCTTAGTCCCCAAAATTATAGTCAAAACTTACCATCGGGTGGGAAATGGGCCTGTATAATGTGTACCTATCTTAATTACCAGAATACCACACGTTGTGTTCAGTGTGGGAACAAAAAGCCTACGGGTCTAAATCAGTCAATACATTCTATAGCCTCAAATTTGCACGAGCATCTAGCGCCGCTCAGGCTAGGGGACCCTCCACCTAACTCAGGATCGAACCTTCAGCTAAACCCTCCGCCAATAAATTTGCACCCCGAAAGATATTACAATGTGCAGCCAAATTTGCATCCGGAAAAGTGGTCCTGCCTTGTGTGTACTTACGAAAACTGGCCAAAAGCAACAAAGTGTGTTATGTGTGGTCATCTGAAGGAGAAAGATAGAAGAGATAAGTGTACTACCAACGTGGGCGTCATCTTACCAAGCCCGGAGAGGGACCACACTCAGCGTGGTTTGCCTTCCCCGCCGCATGCGCCGTATATTCATCAGACGCAGAGGGACGACAACCTGGCTGTAGGCAGAAGGTACATTACGAGTCACCTCACAAAACTACAGGATGTTTCTTGCTACGTGGAATCTATTTCAAGGGCAGGCTTAACACTTATAGACAATCCTAAACCTGTATTTTACTTATCTCTATCTATAGTCCACTCTATGTAGGAGTGCGGGGTTGTGCATATTTTATGGTTGGCCTATATTTTGTAATTAGACTTCAAGGTGTCACTGTTGCATAAATAAAATTTCTAAGAAAAGAATACAAACCGAACTAGATATGATAGTGCGCTTTTATATAGGGAGAATTACAAGCATTACACCTATTCTTCAATTCTGGTCAGTGAAAGTCGTATATTTGAAGAAACATGCTGTACAAGCTTATGAATTGCCATATTCTATTATGGTATATTTTGTTATAAATGTTATTTATATTTCGCTTTTGGTATTCAGGGGTTCGCATAGGTATCCGGATAGTAGAAACGATGGTCTGTCTATGCCACAATCTCCCAATAATTGCGACTACGAGCGCAGACTGAAACAGCTAAGGCGTCATACCGATTGGTGCTGGCTGAACGCCTGCCTCGGCATTGTGGAAGGCGATAATGCTCCCGTCGAAGCTTACTTGGCAAGCGGCGGTGATCCTACTCGTCAATTGACACATTCTGAAGTTCTACTTCTGAATAGAAGTAGTGCTTTTGATGTTGGACATACCTTAGTACATTTAGCTATTAGGTCAGTGCATAAACATTATTTTAAGAAATTATTTTTTATGTACCAATACGGATACTTAACACTAGGTTAAGACAAAAGACTACTGGTTGGTACAATTTGCAGGTTTCAAAGAGAAGATATTCTAGCAACGTTGTTATCGCAAATTGAAGGATCTGGTTCCGGAGTGAAACGAGTACCAAGTTATGTGGCACCAGATTTGGCAGCTCAGATACGCAGACACGTTACCAATAGTATTCGTTTGCGCAAAGGGACCTTTCCGTGTTATTTTGTCACTGACATGGCCACATTTGCATTACCCGCCGAAGTAATTATTATATTCTAATTCTTTCATGTAGCGATTATAGGTTCTTATCACTTTGTCGTCCATTGTCACGTATGCCTTATTTAAAATATCCATTTAGCACATGCATGATAAAGCGTTACTACTAGACGCCTGAACTAATTCACACAACCAACCTTTCCTTAAAAAATTGCAGAATTTTGCAATGGTATATTTCTTGACATTTTTTCTAGATTTATTGTAATATGTAATCAATATTGATTTATTAATATTTATTTCTGATGCTTTTTTTTAAAGATGTATGAGAGTCTAATGTTGTAGGTATTCCATTTGTTGTATATTCGTTAAAAACAACTATGATTGTGTTTATCCTTGAAGGTCGAGGACTTGCCTAGCATAGTGCAAGAGCAGATGTTAGAGGAATTGCTGGACAAGGAGGCCCAGCAACAGTTAGAGGGTGGCGGCGGTGAGCCACCGGCTCTGAATTGGTCCTTAGAAATAACGGAGCGCTTGGGTAGTCGTTTGCATGCCCTTTGGAATAGATCCGCTGGGGATTGTTTGTTGGATTCCGCTATGCAGGCCACTTGGGGCGTGTTCGACAGAGACAATGCTCTGCGCAGGGCTCTCGCCGATTCTCTGCAACAAGCTGGACAATTGTAAGTGGTTCCGCGAAAACCTTATGCCAAAACATGAGCGTTCCTCCGCCAATTCCAGTTATTATATGATATTCAATACTACATTAAGACAGTATAGCAGAATATTGTATTGTATTGAATGTAGTTTCGATGGAAATTTTGTTGTTGGTATTGAATACACATAGTAAACATGAGGTTTGAAATTTGATTCTGCAGTTTTTATCCACGGTGGCGAGAGTACGAAGCATCGCAGGCATCTAGAATGTTGGATTTTACGTTAGAAGAGACTCAATGGCAAGAGGATTGGGAGAGCCTGTTGGCAACTGCCGCTCAGCCAGGAAGCGCTTTGGAGCAGCTGCACGTATTCGCGCTTGCCCATATTCTGAGACGGCCCATTATTGTTTACGGAGTTAAATACGTCAAAAGCTTTCGTGGAGAGGACATAGGTACATCGAAATACTAGTATCCATTTCTAACATTCTATATAACCCAAGATATTTATCCTTGTTCATATACTTGTTCTGCTCGTGTAACTTAAAATTGTACAGTTACTCATCCTATGTCCCCTATTTCAGTCCCTGTCCCATATCTTTCAATTAATTAATATTACAATGCAATCCCTATTTCCTTTTAATACTTAACCCTTTGGTTTTGGCAATTGTTGTATTTATTGTACCATTTTTTTCTCTCGATCAGTATTCCGTCGCACTCTTTATGTCCTTTGATTATTTACGGCTTTAGTTTTTCTAGTTGTTGACCCTGTCCTATCCTTGCATCGCAGGCTACGCAAGATTCGAGGGCGTTTATCTTCCTCTCTTGTGGGAACCCTCCTTCTGCGTTCGATCGCCCATCGCCTTGGGCTACACACGGGGCCATTTCACGGCTCTGGTGCCAATCGAGCCATACGCCTCCTCCAGGATACCCCCCATCTCCTCTCATGGCGGTGGTAACAGCCCACTGCAGCAGCTGCAAATACAAATGCAGACGACCTTCATGCCGCTGATGGACAGGGAACACAAGCTCCTGCCGATTCACTTCCTGAGCCCTGAGGAGGTAGGCAGGGAGGAGTCGATCCTCAAGGAATGGCTCGACGTCTGCAGGACAGAGGGCGGTATTCTCGTAGCGCAACAGAAGCTTCACAAAAGACCGTTGCTAGTAGCACAAATGCTGGAAGAATGGCTGAACCATTACCGTAGGCTCGTGTGAGTAATATCAATAACAATCGTATTGTTTAATTATCCAATCAACTGATTCTATCTTAACACTAACGAGGCTGTGCTTTTCGTACAAAATTTTTCTGTACAATAATGGTAATCGCATCAGGTGTCACTTTTTATCAACTCTGAAACTAAAGTCATACCATTGACATGCTGTTGCAAATTCAAACATAACCGGTATTTAGCGACTAAAAAGAGATAATTATTCTATTTTTAAAATAGTTTTTTTATCATTCAAGATATAAAATTAGCTTTTAAAATTAATATTTCGATTTGTCATGACAGTTTTTAAAGCAGCTCACAATATTTGCGAAATTTAAAAAACAATACTGCATATGCATGTATATATATATATATATGAACGTACGTACGAAATTCAAAATGTCTGCCAGCTCTCAAAACGTTCGAAAGCACTTAGCAAAATATATCAAATCCAAATATCAATTACCGTCAATGCCTGTGAATAATTGCCAGCCAAATCAGCTCAGAGTGTTAAGATTCTCGATAGTAAGATTTCTACGATTGACGAAACGTCCAATTTATCGGTTTTAAAGCCAAACGAACAACGCACCGTTCTCGAGGCCGGCCACCCTCCAGGATTACAGCAGCGACGGGGACACGGAAGACGAGTAGCGAGGTGCACTGATGTAATAAACGAATAAGAGACCTTTTACCGTGATTTCATTGTCGGTGAGAATCGAATCGAGGGCTCAGCGACCTGTATTTATTTGCGTGGAGATAATTACCGGAGGTACTCATAAGGTTATGGACGACATTTTTCGTTATTAATTACGCATATTCGCCCCTGAAATTCATAGATGTCGATCATTTCACGAATTTCAGGAGGATCTGCATCAATTTCTTTCTCCTCAACGAAGCAACAGATGGTTAAGAATAAGATATGATGCTCCTATTCCTCTTATTCGATCAATTGTATTGTAACTGTAGCTGTGGTCTTGACGAGCAGTATTACTGCTATATTAAATATTGCTCGTCAAAACCACAGCTACAGCTATAAAACAGCTAAGAATATTTATGATCGATCGATCATTGATTCTACATGAAAAAACTCCTTCCCCATATTCCTCACTGTGCGAAATCGTGTTTTTGTGATTCTTCTTAGGCCTCTATTGATCGATCATATTAAAGTGGATATATATTTTAAATGAAGAAATCGATGATTAGAAAAACTGTGAGGCGGCAGGATTGTATTCATCAGTACGTACACTTTTGGATAAACGCAGCGATGGAATATCGATTTCAAGCGTATTTATTTATAATCGAAGTGATTCTCTTGATCGCTCATTGTCTTCCATTTCAGCAATTTTTCCCAATCACCTTTGATGTTCATTTCCTCTCGAAATACCACCCTATTCTACTCTATCTTCGAAATTTTTAATTCAAACGATCCTTTAAATTCAAACGATCACTCGTGAAATCGAAGTGAACTTACGAAAAATCGACTTCAATCGATTGCTTAGAAAATCGAGGGGAACTTATGAAAAATTCAAATCGATCGATTACTTATGGGTACCTCCGTTGTAAAAACCAGGGAATAGAAGGAAGATTGTTACGAATATACTGACAATGTATCGTCCGAGCAGGAATTTTGTACATTAAGATTGAACGATCAACGTTGATCTTCGTTCTGGCGCTTTATTCCGGTGAAATCGCGGCAATGTCGCCGAAAATTCTCAGCCAATCGAAGGGAAAAACTTCCTGCGGTTTTTCCTTCGCCGAAATTTTTACCCAAAAAACCGCACGAACTTTTTGAGTCGCGGAATATATACATACAGGGTGTCTCATTTGAAGTTTCGCGCTCTAATACCTTCCAAAGTACGACCCCTTTCGAAAAACGTTTCAGACAAAACTCACTTCTCAAACTCGAGGCTGAAGCTTACGTTTTATTCGAGTTTTGTTTAAAATATTCTTTTCGAAACTGGCCGTAATTCGAGAAATAATTTTCGCGCGCTTAACTTCAAACGTTACAGCATATATATGTGTATATACATGTGTATATTTCCTTCTCCGCAAATCTCTATTATAATATATATATATATATATATAAATATCGATGAAAAGGGCGGCAGCAGATCCACTTGTTGTTTTCCATCGATTTCGACGAGAAAAAAGAAAGAAAAGCGGTAAGTTGGAGACAGACATCCAAGCCTTGGCAGGAAGTAACCTTTGATCTCTCACGCCTCGAAACTCGAATTCCTTGTCACCTAATTAATCGACAATTAGATCGGTGGGCAACCTATTGATCAATGCAACTATTGTACAAAAAAAAAAAAAAGAACTAATAATAACAAATCCGACGATGGGTTTAAGTCGAAAGTATAATCGATCGATCGGAGACGAATCGCAGGCGAAATCTATTTCGTTATGTAAATTATACACAAAATGTCTCGCGATTTTTCGCGAGCGAAATTACGAGTGGCGAATCTTTTTCTGGTGCTTTCGCTCATGATTCTTATGCGAGGAATTCCTTCCTCGCCTTAGGTAGTAGTGTTAGTTTCCCTTGCCCAGCACATATTTATTCGCTTTCTTACGAGTTATTAATTATTAACACGTGCGTAGGATCGAGCGACGAATCGCGGATTGGAATGTTGGCAGCTGCGTTAATTCAAATCGCTGCGCAAAGGGCTTTGCGCAAAGAGCTGCGCAAAGGGCTTTGCGCATAGAGCTGCGCAAAGGGCTGTGCGCAACAGGCGGCGAATTCGCGAGGATTTAAATGGCGTTGTGTGTGTATTTGTAATCGTAGAAAAAGTAACCTCGGAATGTGAGGTCAAAATCGGGCGAGACGACGATGGAGCGTTTATCATCGACACTTTCCACTGTAATCGAATTGCGAGGGGCGGCGGTCGACGAAGTGTTGGACTAATTAGAATTGCAATAAACAATAGGCAAGCAGAAGGATGTAAACCGGCGACTTTTCCTGATAAATCGGCGACCAGGTTGCCCACCTTCGCTTTAACCCCTGGCGATCGAGAATATATCGTCTATTCATTGCTGATCGATTTACATTTCAATTTATATTCGATCCGTGTCCGAAAATTGTTCCAATAAGGCTTTACAAATCCTTGTTTGTCAGTTCAAAATGAACCTCGCTTGCTAAAACAATTCACTCCACAAAAATCGTAGAGAAAATTATAATACACTCTAAACTCCACAAATTCTTATATAGTTATATCAAGAAATTCTTATAAACATTTAAATTGCGTAATGATTTATTTTGGAGTATGAAGTTAGCCTTATTAGCTTCTGAAGAAAATGATTTATCAATGAAGGCCCCAATGAATTTTTGTCATTCAGTAATTAACTAAGGATGATTAATACAGAAATTGATTTTAACCCATTTGCATCAAAAGCATATTATAATTTTATTAGCCATTATTACCAGAGCATAAAAAAATTGTTTAAAACCATTTAACGATTAGGACAAGTATTTCATTCCTCACTGTCACGCAAATGGGTTAAATTGCCAACAATTCGATATTGATCGAGCGCTCTGGCATCGAGATTGGAAAAAAATCCTTAAAGTGGAGTTAATCTCTTTGGCCTGCGAACGGCTCGATCGAAGCCGCAAGACGTCGAGTTATTTTCGACTTGGGATCGCAAGGGGTTAAGGTTTAAAGCTGCTGGATTATTGCAAAGATAATCGAAGCAGTTGTCTCCGACTGCCGAGAAACCACCGTGAAATCTCGATTATTTATTTATTTATTTATTCATCCCTCGAATTTCATTATACTTTCATACAATCGCCTAAATTCCTTGCTTCCTAAATATACGCAAGAACTCATTTTAAAGTCTTTCACGAGCATCGCGTAATTTTCTTCATATTCATTGCTCGATGCGTGATCCTAATTATATAGATTATAAATTGAATTTAATTCGAAACGACAGCCACTTCAGTGTGTGGCGTCGTTTAATAATTGGTAATCAATAGGAAAATAGGTTGTTGAAAAGTCATTTTATTTTCTCTCTGTAATTACTCCGTCTTTTTGTACCCGCTGCTTCGAAATATGGATGCATTATTATATTAGTGTACCAAAGAATGTTTCGTTTGTAATACTTACGCTTTATCGCAAGTCTCGAGTTTTTCTAGAAATTTTTAGTCCGGATTAATACCGCGAACAAGAGTTATGAATAATAATTTCATAAGTAATTTAATTGATCAATAAATGGAGATACCGAAAGTGACGTGTTACGTTCAAGATTTTACTTTTATCGCGATAAATCCGCGAAGACAAAGGATTATTTAGAGAATGATTTGTAAAACGATTAACGTTAAACCGTACAGCTGATCGGTGAACAGATTTATCGAAAGAGGATACAAATATTATGATGTTTGCAAATGATTATCCAAAATCTTTTCCAAGCGATCCTCAGCCGCACCAAAGGTTTCTCTTTTAGATCAATTGCAAGCATCGTATTCGAGATTTCACGGGCGCCAGGATAAATCCACGAGGTCACGCGTACAATTAATTTATACAAAAAAAGAGAACATCAACGTGCTCGCAAATGATCGTTTGAAATATCCATTTTTTCCACGAAGTCCATCGATGAAATACTCTTTTTGCAAACCAAAAGGTCCTTCTCTTCTCCAAGAGTTTCTCTTCTAGATCAATTGCAAGCATTATATATATATATATATATATATATATCCGAGATTTCACGGCGCCAGGATAAATCCACGAGGAGCCAAATACGATTAGCAAAAAAGATATGGGAAAAAAAATAGAAAGAAAGAAGGATAAGAAGTCGAGGAATGAGCGAAGATCTTCGATTCTCACGGGGGAGGAAATCTCTTGAAAAAGTCTCTCGCCCCTTTTGTTATGGAAGGGCGCATCCTTCCAGGGCTAAGCGCATAATTGTAACTCGCGAGGGGGGGGGGGGGATGAGAATTCTCGAGAGGGCGGCCCTTGGCTCGCAACCCTTGTCCAAACGATGCGAGAAAACGAAAGTACACGGTGGATTCTGGCACGGACCATGTGATCTATTAAGATAGTAAATAGGAGAGCCGAGGGCGGTACTGTGTATAATTGTCTTTGAATCACTTGTTAACTTTGAGCTGTGTTAATTAATAGAGTAAAATGGCGGAGCCGAACACAACGATGGCTTTTCTTGGCGCGAGAGGCGGCTTTTCCGCCTTCGCGCGGTTCGAGATTGTTCCGCAAGGTTGTCCACGAATTTTCCTTGTCCAGCTTCATCATATTTCCCCCTTGGCACTGTCCACGAGAGGAGGGCGGGAGAATTCGGATATTTGAATCTGAACAGAGATCGAGAATTTGAAAATTTTCATTTCAAATGAGACGGCGAATTTAAAGATTACAAAATTTGGAATGAGATCGAGAATTTGAAATTTTGAAATAAGATCGAGAATTTGTAAGTTTGAATTTGAATTGAGATCGAGAATTAAAAATTTTGAAATGGGATTGAGAATTTGAAAATTTAAAATAAGATCGAGAATTTGAAAGTTTGAATAAGATTTCCATAAGAATTGAAAGAATTTCGAACAAAACAAAGAGAGTATAACTGCGGGAAAATAAGGATTTAAATGCCTTTTGGTTTTTAATGTTGATTAAATCAGGGAGAAAATTTGAGAGGAAAAAGAGTTTCCACAATTTTCTTTGCGATTTAAAATAAGAATTTGATCGATCGTTTCCTTGCGTGATTAATTAATAATTTCGTGAAGAACACCAATTGTTTATTGATCATCGTTAATAGGAGGTTATTTCAGCGCTCGATCTGTTGCAGATTTCACGAAGGAATTCAAGATTTTCAAGAATTCTGGATTGCACGATAAGCTTATCGTCTTCGCCTGAGATGTTTTAATTTTCTTTTATTTATTTCATTAATCAAGTCTTGCGATAATTTATTGCGTTATTAGTTGTTTACGATGGAAGAAGATCAAAGAATATTAATCGATCATTGATCTATAGTTTATATTTCCAGAAATTCAGTGTATATTTATTGAGATTATATTTCTTGTCTTATTTTTCTTTATTTATATCTTACACTTTTTCTCTTTTTGCATTAATATTAATATTTTGATGGCGCGATTAGATGTAAACCTGTTTCTCAATCGCGAAATGGCGTATCATCAAAGTCCTGATTTTTACAATAATTTTGTAGGTAATTTACATTTCTGCGATTTTTACAATATTTTTCTTCCCTCTCTCCTTTTATTACTTTTTAATTGTAATATATTTTTGAAGTTCCTTTCCACGAATGTAGGAAGAATAAAGTAAGATCTGACCAATGACAGTTATTTTAATGACGCGATGAAGATAGGATATTTATTTTGTTATCATTTATTTATCGTTTATTTCTTCTTTTTCATTCATTAAGCACGGTTCCTTTTCCTTCATTTCTATACCTTTTTTTAATAACAATAGCAAGTTAGTTTATTGTACATCGGTTCGATAATGTCTACATTTTTATATAATCCACTATAACATCGATTGTCTCTAAAAACAGTGAGTTTATTAAAATTCAGCATATTATAATTTTAAACTTAATTTACCTTCTGCAAAAAAATCATTTATCATTAGACGCTCATGCAAAAACTTCTCTAATTCTATATCTAAATATCAGACATTTTTTTTCTAATCAAATCAGTTTAAAAACTCAGTACGCGTAATGTTTAAAACAGAAGATCCTTAATATTTATGATTCTCATCTGCCCGATGCAAGATCAATAATTAAAAATTTATTCTCATTTGTACGACTCCTGGCAAACTTCTTGAAAAATACAAACAATATACAGTTTATATTAAAACAGAGGGATGCTTGGGATTAATATACAAACGATATTAAATTAATATACAGGGGAGTTAATCCACAGATGACATTAAAACAGACAAGTTGCAAATGTTTGGATTATTATACAGACGATATTAAAACAGAAGAGTTGCAAATGCTTTGGTATTATTATACGGACGATATTAAATTAATATACAGGAGAATTAATGTTGAGGTGCTATTAAAACAGAGGAGTTGCAAATGCTTTGGAATTATTATACAGACGATATTCAAACAGAGGAGTTGCAAATGCTTTGGTATTAATACACAGACGATATTAAATTAATATAGAAGGAAATTAGGTACAGACGATATTCAAACAGAGGAGTTGCAAATGCTTTGGAATTATTATACAGACGATATTAAATTAATATAGAAGGAAATTAGGTACAGACGATATTCAAACAGAGGAGTTGCAAATGCTTTTGGATTATTATGCAGACGATATTGAAGCAGAGGAGTTGCAAATACTTTGGGACTAAGGCGGTCCATAGATCGATGCGTGGGCAGCTTGCGGGATGATCCTCGAGATCGAGAGGATCGTGCCAGCGGAGGATCAACCGTGGATGGCGGATGGTTGACTTAAAACGTTGATAGAACTTTTATAAAGCGACGAGGACTAAGAGACCAGTGTCACTATTCTAAGCGTACAAAAACACGCGGTAAAAGCGAACGGAAACTGAATCTAGGCGCAGAAGAAGAACTCGAAGGAACCTGGGATCAAAATCGATTCTCTCCAAGGTCATTTCAAATACCTTTTTCTTCGACATTTTTTATACGCCTTACTTCACTCGGAATTGTTGTTTTTTCTCTTTTTTCAGCTCGCTATTTAGTGTAGGTTCGATGAGATGGAAAATTCGCGGGTGAGCTAAAGGTTTTTTGCAGGTTTTTTCTTTCTTTTTTTTTTTGGATTAAATTCACCCTTTTGCAAATCGAGTAGATTTACATATAAGTTGTATTTAAAGACCATCGAATAATGGTATTTACTATTATTATTTTATTAATAATCGCTCATTATTATTAAATTACTGAATTATCTGCAGTTTTCGTACACACCTTCATCTTCATATGTAATTACGTAATTCTATGAATTATAATAAAATTTCTCACTATGTAATTAACATTATATAATGTTTTTTATTATATAATATGTATGTATAAGTACTTGATTTGCAAGAGGGTAAATTCCAATTGCAAAAGGATGAATCTAATGTGAAAAACCTGTAGGACATAGGTTTTGCCAGGTGGATCGACCCTTTTGCGCTCCGAACGACGGGGAAATTGGTTCTGGAACTTTGGAAATTGGTCACAAAGTTCCAATCTGGTTGGAACTGCAAATTACTTCTGGCAATCGTCCCTTTTGTTACTCGTATTCGTTAATGATTCCATTAAACGAAGAAATCACCGCGTTTCGTACTATATTATTAACACTGAACCTGTGGAAATGCTTCGAAAGGCTGATCAATGATTGCAAAAGAAAAGAAGAAGGAAAAGAGAAAAAATTGCTGTGCTTGGAAAAATTAATTTAATTTTTTCTCTGAGACCTGGTTGTTCTAAACTATTTTCTTGGACAATGTTATTTGTTTAATATACACTTAACGTGGTCTTATTTTTTTTATCAATTAATTTTCTAGAAAAATTGTCGTACTTCGTAGAGGAGCATTTTTTGAGATTTTCCATGATTTAATAGCGGAGTCTGAATTATTTTATCGATCATTTGACAAGTCTTCTTGGTTTTCTTTTATTGCAAGAATATATGTGCTATATATAAATGTATTTAAAAAATGACTGGTAGGTTTAGTGTTGATATGAATATTATTCAATATTTTCCTCGATCTTTCTTTATTATTATATACCAAAGCCAAGTACCAATCTAAATAATGCACTAGTCAATTAATTTCCCACAGTAAGCTAATCCGAGAAAGAATATATTTATTGAGTTTTCAAATTTTATAGCCATCAGTACAACGTTTAGTTATAACGATAAAAAAATAACAGTTCCACTGCTTAGGTAAAATTAAATAAAAAAAAAACAAGTATTTTAAGAAAGCAACAATGATTAATAATGGATTAAATCGAGTTTCGAAGCTGTATCGAGAAATTATTAATGCGCTTTCTGTTTTTCAAGCGCGTATGAATTTTGTATCGAGTCGAAAGGATTTCCTGGTCTGGAGGAAGAGAAAGAAGAGAAAAGAGAGGCTGACGGGGCGCAGAGGGTTGGTCCTGATCGGAAGAGTACAAAAAATGAGGAAGGAGAAACTCTAAGCGCGGTTTATTCGCGAAAAAAAAAGTGTCACCGCTCGCACAGAAACAGTTTCTAACGATTCTACCCGCACAGCCACGTCCGGTGATACATTCGCGTAATTTAGCAAACGTTTTAGCGAAGCACTCGACTGCATTAAGTTAGATAAACGAATTACTCGACTGAATTGCTTGGACGTGTCTGCACCGGCTGTAATATTTAGCGTCTAGTCCTTTTAGCACCCGTCGTTTTTTCTCCCTCCACTCAAGAGCGCGCGACTGCTGTCAAAAGTTTGCAGAATCTTCTCTTGAGGGTCTGTCGAGCGTGGTTTGAGGGTTGTCGAGCCTGGCTCGACCTTTGGCGAGCGCGGTTTGAGGGTTGTCGAGCGTGGCTCGACGTTTGTAGAGCGTGGTTTGAGGTTTGTCGAGCGTGATTCGAGGTTTGTCGAGTGTGGCTTGAGGTTTGTCGAGCCTGGCTCGACGTTTGTAGAGCATAGTTTGAGGTTTGTCGAGCGTGATTCGAGGTTTGTCGAGCCTGGCTCGACGTTTGTAGAGCATAGTTTGAGGTTTGTCGAGCGTGATTCGAGTTTTGTCGAGCATAGTTTGAGGTTTGTCGAGCCTGACTCGACGTTTCTTGAGCGTGGTTTGAAGTTTGTCGGGCATGGTTCGAGTTTTATCGATAATAGTTCGAGTTTTATCGATCATGGCTCGACTTTCATCGATCATAGCTCGACTTTCATCGATCATGGCTCGACTTTTATCGATCATAGCTTAACTTGTATCGATCAAGGCTCGACTTTCATCAATCATAGACTTTTATCCATCATAGATTGACGTTTGTCGACCACAGCTCAACATTTCTCGTTCATGCTTGGACTTTTGTGGACCGTATTTCAACATTCATCCATCGTCCTTCAACGCTTGCCGCCCATATTTCAACCTCTGTCGATCATCGCCCGACAAATCTTCAAAGAACCGACGGTACAAGTCAATTTCTCAAAGCGTCGAGTGAAATTGGATCGAGACTCGCCGTCCTTTTTTCTTCTCATCCAACTTTGCTATATTCCTCAACACTTTGCCTATCAGAAGCCTAATAATTCCTCCTCTCCCCTCTCATCCTCTATCCAACATCCATCCTAAACCACAGAACCTGAAATCCTCTCTATTACAAACTCTCGCACTTTTTTCTTTCACAAATGACAAAATATTTCCATTCTTTGTTTTCTTAATTACACACAATTGCGTAGATTGAATTTATCCTCGATTGAATGATGCTCGACTCATTTCTTTCACAGTGTAGACATAATTCCACAAACCGTCTTTCCTCCGCGCCGAATTTCGTCCAATCGCGTTTTTGCGCGGATGGCAGGAGCGAAGCGAGGAATAAAAAAGGGAATCGCGAGGCGAGCCTCGTTCGTTCATCCGATAATAAATCACAGGGCGATCCTCTCCGCGGCTCGTATTTTTCATCGTTTCTCCGTTTCGTTGAAGCGCAAGAGTCTCCAACTCGTTGCCAGAACTTATTTGGCAGGTGATAAAGTATAAAGTTTTAAGAATCTTATTGAATCAGATAGAAGTCTATATTAATATAGAGTATATATATATATATATATATATAAATATATAAATATATGAAAAATAGATTATATTAAATAATATATCGATGTACAATAATTCTAAATAACGATTTATTATTATTATTATTAATAACTACGATCTATTATTATTATGAGGTCCGTAATAAGAAGTAACGAGGTGAATCAATAAAGGCTAAATCACTTTTCTGCCCCTCGTTCACCGATCCTGGAACTTTCTTCGTGGTTGTTGCTTTCCGCTTCGTTTATTTGAATTAGAACGAATTACATGAATCGTGATAATAAAATTGATTAGTAGTTTTACGCGGAAAAGATTAATAACTTAATGCGAAAGAAATTCTTTGTCCAAGATCAAGATTCATTTTAATTCTACATTTACTTATTTATGCATTTTTATTATTCCACTGCATTGTTATTTCATTGCATTTTTATAGTTGCAAATTTAATTGCAGTTAGAGAGGTGTTTATTGTTATTTATGGAAATATCGAAGCGACATAGTTGGTCGATTGATGTTACGCAATGTTTTTATCGTGTTTCTTGGGAATTAAGGGGAGAGACTCAACGATTACTCGGCCAAAGTTCGAGGGGATATCAGGACTTCACGAGTTGGTTAATCGTACTTGCATCTGATTCTTTATTAATAATAATCCTACTAAAACAGTATACCTGTGCTCTGTATTACACTGTAATATATTTAGCAATTTGCAAATGCAAGAGGAAATTAATATTAACCCATTACACGCAGAAGCCGAGTGCAAACTTAAATAATGCACTAATTACTCCATTTCCTACAGTGAGCTAATTAGAAAATTAAAAATTTGGTCAAAAGGGTAATTAGAAAAGAAATTAATTATAAAATATCTCTATCGAGTTTATAAATTTTATAGCAGTTGCTACAACAATCATAACTGAAAGTTTCACTGCTCAGCTATAAATAAATAAAAAACAGGAAGAATAAATCCCAAAAAAGGAACAACGATAAATAATGGATAATTGAATTTATTTTGATACGAAAAAATAAGCAGACGATTCTATTTCAATATTATAAATCAAATATTAAATAATCTAAGGATAGTTCGAGATATGACTAATATAAAACAAGACTGTCTTGAAAGTATTCTATATAAAAAACCTCGTACGCCATGATTAATTATAAATTTAATTCTTGACTCGGTTACTGTCTTCCTTTTTTCAACATTACGCATAATATACTTGAATATATTAAACGCCATTCTTTGAAGTAGCACAAACGCGACTTTGGAGACACGACTGTCAGAAATATCGAACCACGACTAGAATTGGCACGAATTATTTTCCCAATCCTGCTCACGCCACTTCAACAGCAAGAACAAACTTATGCATATATTCGTATAATCCGTCGATTCTGTCGAGAGGTTTTCTCCGGAGCATCGAGGAATCTCAAGCAATTAAGGAAACGAGGGAGAAGTGCATCTCGAAGCGCTTGCATGCAACTGCATCCATTTAAAGCGGGCGAAACCATTCGCGGCTTTTCTTATATAAATACCAATTAATGGCCGGAAAATTGGGGAAACAGCGAGCTTCCATCGAGTTTCGTTCTTGACCGCTGCGAACGTATGGAAATTGGGGAAGTTTTTCAATTTGGCTAAAAGCCATCGCACTTTTCGAAGCGCCTTCCTTTTTCCTCGTTACGACGCGCCGGTTTCGATGCTGAAATCCGTTGGGATTGCAATAACGGGGAGACAAGCTGGTTACTTTCTCGACGTCCTTTGCATTCCATTTATCCAACAATATCCCGGGGATTCGTATTGTGGGACACTCCTCGCTCGCAGGAGTGCTCCTTTAATTTACAAGCTTTTTGCATGCATGTATATTTTGCTGGTTCGATAGGAGGAACTTGATGTGAGAATTTATTTCGTGAGAATACTTTTTGTCGAGTCAAATGAGACTTGCATAGGTACTTCAGGTTTTTCTTAATTTGCTTTGCACTACTTTATTATATTTAAATTAAGTGTACATTGAATTTACAAGCTTTTTGCATGCATGTATATTTTGCTGGTTCGACAGGAGGAACTTGATGTGAGAATTTATTTCGTGAGAATACTTTTTGTCGAGTCAAATGAGACTTGCATAGGTACTTCAGGTATTCTTTAATTTGCTTTGCACTACTTTATTATATTTAAATAAAGTGTACATTGAATTTACAAGTTTTTTGCATGCATATATATTCTGCTGGTTCGACAGGAGGAACTTGATGTGAGAATTTATTTCGTGAGAATACTTTTTCTTGAGTCAAATGAGACTTGCATAGGTACTTCAGGTTTTTCTTAATTTGCTTTGCACTACTTTATTATATTTAAATTAAGTGTACATTGAATTTACAAGTTTTTTGCATACATATATATTCTGCTGGTTCGACAGGAGGAACTTGATGTGAGAATACTTTGAAGTTCGTTGAGTCAAATAAAAGTCGCATAGATACTTCAGGTATTTTTAAATTTGCTTTATATTAATTTATTATATTTGAATTAAGTGTACATTGAATTTACAAGGTTTTACACATATATATTTAATGAGGCGACACGAGGAACTTAATGTGCGAATTTATTTCGTGAAAATACTTTAAAATAGGGCCTTTGACATTTGGCAGTATTTTTATATTTGCTTCAGTCGATGATGGAGGATAGACTTTCGTAAACTCCGATGAATTTCCAGGTGTCCCTATTCACGAGATTCCAGTTCGTTACTCCTGGCAATCAAATTTTATTGTTATCTCGATGATGCACGATTAATCCTTCGATTTTTTGAACCGTGCATTTGACATTTATCCCCAAAAACCCTAAAAACCTTTCTTTATCGAAGTTATATTCGCCCAGATTGCTTATTCCATTGGCTCTGGCCGATCAAAGTTATTACATTTTCATTTAAAATCTACTTATTTAATTAAATTATTTTATTTAAAATTATATCTTTAATACATCAGCATTTTAATAATTATCTCTCAATTTTCCATACTACTTTGGCATCCTATAAAAATTCTTAGCAATTCTAACGAATTATTTCGCTATAAAAATTCTTCATAATTTTAACGAAAATAGGATTTGCTCTTGAAATTCTATTTTTAGCTTCATGCGATCAGCGGATTGAAAAGCGTGGATTATTTTTCCGTGAAACCCATAAAGTCTCGTATCGGTCATGTATTCTGGTTTGTATTTATAGCCAGGCCGTTGCTTACATTCCGTAACCGTATCACGAAAACTAACTTTACCTTCATAAGCCTCGTTTTAACTTCGTAATCCCCGCTGTTGATTGGTCGGCGTTATAACGAGAAATCGTAAGCAGAGCGTGCAGTTTAATTTTGTTCCAGCAGAATTTATCTCGGCCATTTGGCGTATCGCTGAAGGAAAATAATGATCCTGATGGAAGAAGTCCTTCCTTGCTCGTGGATTTCACTTAAACTCAATCAAATAGGCTGGACAGTTCGATTTTCAGATACTTCGAGTCTCCAGAAATAAGGATAATCCTGGAATTGTTCCTGTTTTTTGAGCAGAGATTTATCGAGCAGAGAGAATTGTACTCTGTTTAATTTCTCTGATTAATTCCATAAAAGAATGATTTATTTTTATTTATTTGAACAAACGAAGGATTTTTTATCTCGTTCCATAAGCGCTGGATATTTTATTTGATTTTGCGTACAGTAGTTTGTTTATCGGGGATGTTAAGCGACGTTTCGAAGTGTGGAGGTTTTCTGAGGTTTTTTAAATTCAGGCTGATTCAAATTTGGATGTGGAGGGCTTTGTCTTATTGGAACCACTTGTGTAATAAATGTAAATTTATGTAATTCATCGATTCCTTTATTCTAGTTTTTTTTTTAGCACGCTTGCGCTTTATTAATTCACACACTTTGGGAGGTTCCATAAATATAGAACGCTTCTTCTAAATTTTATTACAATTACAGTATTTTTACCCCTAAATATTCCTCATTAATTAATCAACTTGACCAAATTATTTATCATAATCGAACGTGCAATTAGAACTAGAATAAAAAAAAGTGACTCAGAGGGTTCGATACAAAGAAATAGAAAAAAATAGAAAGCAAGAGTAAGTAAATGCAATTGGAAAATATCGAAAATTTGGAAATATACAAGGCACAGAAATGTCCACAATCTTCTTCGGATATATTGAATATAATGCGGGTCGTAATGTCCGCTTTAATTGCTGCAATTCTGAGCTCAGCAAAGCGGATGCTCACAAAGGATATACAGATTCGCATTCCCTGGAAACCACTCGGAAATTGGGTCGGCAAAGTCAATAACGGGCCATTAAAACGACTGTGATTACCGTGGCCTCTGGTATCGCCAGGGGTGAAACAGTATCGAACAAGTGGCCGAGCGCGATGCTCGATCGCGAAAGCCAAATCTGTATTTTGCACATTATTATCGATCTCAAAACACCTTTGGTCGGTTCTCAAAGTGTCCGTCTCTCATTCTTTTTGAGATTGTATAGAAAAGAAACTAACCTGTACTCAAAGTGTCTTAATCTATATTTAGTATTTTATTATTGCTGAAAATAGTATTCGTTGGTTCTCTAATTGTCCGTTCCTCATTCTTTTTAAGTGCACGAGATTGTATAGAAAAGAAGACTAACCTGTACTCAAAGTGTCTAAATGTATATTTAGTATTTTATTATTACTTAAAATAGTATTGGTCGGTTCTCAAAGTGTCCGTCTCTCATTCTTTTTAAGATTGTATAGAAAAGAAACTAACCTGTACTCAAAGTGTCTTAATCTATATTTAGTATTTTATTATTGCTGAAAATAGTATTGGTTGGTTCTCTAATTGTCCGTTCCTTATTCTTTTTAAGCGCACGAGATTGTATAGAAAAGAAACTAACTTGTACTCAAAGTGTCTTAATCTATATTTAGTATTTTATTATTGCTGAAAATAGTATTCGTTGGTTCTCTAATTGTCCGTTCCTTATTCTTTTTAAGTGCACGAGATTGTATAGAAAAGAAGACTAACCTGTACTCAAAGTGTCTTAATCTATATTTTGTATTTTATTATTGCTGAAAATAGTATTCGTTGGTTCTCTAATTGTCCGTTCCTCATTCCTTTTAAGCACATGAGATCGCATAGAAAAGGGTCTAACCTATACTCTAAATGTCTAAATCTGCATTTCATATATTATTTTAATCGTTCAAAACACCACTTATCAATTCTTAAACGAAACAATCTTAAACGTCAATTCTTAAATACGAAACTTAACAAAAAAAAAAAAAGAAAAAATGAACAAAGAAATAAACACCAAATTCCCTTCGCACGATTTTAAGGCAAGATCTTCGATGAAAAAAAAAAAGAAACTCACCCCCCCTCCTTTCGCACGCTTCATTTCCTCTAAGGGCAAAAAATAAAAGGGAGGAAGGCGATTTTTTCTTCCACCCCCCTGACTTTAAAGTCGCGAGGGAAAAACGGGAGAAAGTTGGATGTAGGCGATAGGAGCGAAAGGCTTTTCCATTTACCCGGAATCTCTGGATGAACATCGAAACTTTGCAGCGCCATTATGCGCCGCCCTTAAACCCGAGTTTTGCTTATCGAGTATCGCAGGCGCGCCTTCCATCGCCCAAAACGTCGTTTTTACGCCGGATCCTCGAGATTTCTGCTTCGATCCGCCCTCACGAGCCGAGATAGGGGCTCGCGTGGCTTCCAACAAGCCAGGAACCGACGATTTTCGGGGATTAGCCCTCAGTAATCCGATGACTTCAACGCAAAGCTCGGATGATGCGTCGTAAGTCTGCCGTTGCTCTCCGCTTTCTCTGGATTTTTCTTGCTTCGCTTGTCAGGTGGCACGTTGCTTGCATTCTGCTTTTTTCTTTTGGTTCTTTAAAGGGGATGAAATTGGGAAGGGGTATTGTTTAGTGAGAGTATCGAATTATTGTTTTTTTGTGAAGTTTTTATAGGAGTTGTGGATGGTTTGTCGATTAGAAGATTGGTGTTCTGATGAATCGTTATTTATGTTTAAATGTCTAATTAAATATTCTATAAGTATATAAAAATAGCTGTTTAAATATACATCTTAAATGTTTATTTAACAAAGCAGGGATAATAATAAAGATTTATTTTATTATTTTTATTATTAAATAAGAGGCTGGAGTCCGCGAGTGATAGACTTATTTTATTATACGGATTTTTCGTAGCACAGTGGAGCTGTTAAGTGCTCGAGATCGCATAGAGAAGAAAATTAATCTATACTCTAAGTGTCTAAATTTACATTTCGTATATTACCATCGCTCTAAAGACCACTCGTCCATTCTCAAACTGTCCACTCTTCCTATCCAACCTTCCTCCTTCCTCTTAAGCGTATGAGATCGCGTAGAAGAAAGACTAACCTCTACTCTAAATGTCTAATCACTCTAAACACCACTAGTCCATCCTCAAACCATCCACTCCTCTACCCAACCTCCCTCCTTCTTCTCAAGCACCTAAAATCCTATAGAATAAAAACTAACCTTTACTCTAAATGTCCAAATCCGCATTCCATACATCACCATCGTTCAAAACACCACACTTCTCCAATCCAACCTTCCTCCTTCCTCTGAAGCACCTAAAATCTCATAGAATAAAAACTAACCTCTACTCTAAATGTCCAAATCCGCATTCCATATATCACCATTGCTCAAAACACCACTCAAACCTCCAACCCAACCTTCCTCCTTCCTCTGAAGCACCTAAAATCTCATAGAATAAAAGCTAACCTCTACTCTAAATGTCCAAATCCGCATTCCATACATCACCATCGCTCAAAACACCACACTTCTCCAATCCAACCTTCCTCCTTCCTCTGAAGCACCTAAAATCTCATAGAATAAAAGCTAACCTCTACTCTAAATGTCCAAATCCGCATTCCATACATCACCATCGTTCAAAACACCACACTTCTCCAATCCAACCTTCCTCCTTCCTCTGAAGCACCTGAAATCGCATAGAATAAAAACTAACCTCTACTCTAAATGTCCAAATCCGCATTCCATACATCACCATCGTTCAAAACACCACACTTCTCCAACCCAACCTTCCTCCTTCCTCTGAAGCCCCCGAAATCTCACAGAACCAAAAACTAACCCACACCCAAAGCGTCTTCCACACCATCATCGCTCAGAGCACCACTCGGTCCACCCTCAAACCGTCCACTCCTCCTCCGCCCAAGCTGCCTCCCTCCTCTCAAGCAGCAGCACGAGATGAAGCGGAGAGATTAAAAAAAAGCGAAGAGAGAAAAAAAAAGCAGCACGAGATTAAAGCGTGGCCAAAGTGTCGAAGTCCAAAAGCAGCTCCCTTTATCGAGGCTTCCAGGGGGAAAATCACCTGTGCGCCTGTTTAGTCCGCGATTCCAGGAGCCAAGGGTGGAGGAGAAGCTCGGCCTGATATTACGGCAAGTGGAGGACATTTGGGCCGGGGTATTTGTTACTTAGGTCGACAACGATGAATCCAGTCACGTAGCCATGTAATATGTAAGTCCGCGGTCGTTGATCCGCCCTTTTTCCCCTTTGGGAAGAAGATTCTTAGGAAGGACCGCTGTTTTCTTCTGGGCCGCCAGGCATAACGGGTGATCCGCGAATAAGGATGATCCTCGATGCGCTGGTATTTTTTTTGGGAAGGAATTTATCGAGCGGAGAAAATTCTTTTTCATTTTCCTTCTTAAGGACCCTTTTTAATTTTAATTCAAGTTCAAATGCTTCGAGTTCTATTGGGTAAAGGAGTGATTTTTAAACTTATTTTTACACGCGAAGGGTTTTTTTGTGCTTGATTTTATAAGCGAATGATTTTTCTAATTTAATTCTCTTAAGTAACGATAATTAATTTGTGATTTATTTTTATGTGCTTTTGTAGGTTTATTATTTTTTATTTGCATCGATAATTACGAAGCAGAGAGAGAATAATCACGTGGGGTGTTCAATATATTAATAGATAATAGTAATCATGGAAAATTTGAGCTCCCAATTTCGAAGTTACGAAATAAATTCGATTCCCAAATAACATCGAACTCTTGGACTTCCAAAACATCCATCAAATTATTTCCAAAGGACGAAATAATTTAATCGATAAACTACGAAATGAACTGTTTAAAATTAATGTTAATTCTTCAAAAGAAAACTCCAGCTTTGTGATAATACCTACAATTTTTAACTCGACCTTCGTTTCTAACTAACACATTAATCTCACTTCTATGCCTTTAATACTATGATACTATACTTTCTTAATACATTTTTTTAATACTTTAATACTATACTTTCTATGCCTAAACACTCACTTCTATGCCTTTAAATAAACCTTCCACGAAGGTGTATTCAAAATAACTAAAAAACAATCAATTAAAAATAGACGATTTAAAAATAATCTCCAAATAATCGCCATGATCTTTTTCTCCAAATTCGCCAGCCTTCTTCTGAAGAGAGAAGATAAGCGTTGGAAAACAGATCTGCGGCTCCGTTTTTCGTGGCACTCGGTATAGAAATCGAAGGAGAATCAGGAGAGGCGAGATTGGCCAGCAACGTGTAACAAATTCATTCCTGCGTGGTTCCCCAGAACAATGTTCCTGACTCGAACTGCCGCTCGTGAAATCAATTCTTGCCATTTCCGCCCACTGTACTTTTCGAAAGATGAAATACGAATTTCGAATTCCACGGATTTCACTTGCCAATAATCTGATAGATCCGACCTTCCTCCAGTTTTTCGAAGTGTTAATCCTTCAGGTATTTTATTTCATTGATAATTTGATGATGATAGCAATGGTATTTGTGGATTATTTATTATGCATGACTTGTTAATAATGGACTATTGTTTATAATGGATTAGTTAGTTTCATGGTTACTTCATTGATGAGACATGGAATTTGTTAGGGTTAATGTAGTTAATTATTATCTATTGATAACGAGTGAAAGTTGAGATTATGTGTAATAAATAATATTGTAGAAAGCAGGTAAGTTATTAATAATCAATAGAAAACGATAGATCGTAACAAAAGATCGGTGTAAAATATTATCTTTAAATTAAACCTTTGTCGAAAAGTAACGAAAGTTGGTCCACGAAGAAAAATTCCACGGTCAAACACTTTCTCAACTATTTTCATACTTTCCTTATTTATTCTCGCTATCTTCAATTTTCTTGCTTATACATTTTATTACTTTTTGACAATCTTCGAGCTTTTAGTAAAAACAACGTATTCAAAAACGAATCGTTTTTTAAATAAATAAAAATATAATCCTTCCTTCCTTTTCATAAAATGTATAATAAGATCATTCGTCTCGTTGCTTGTTTTTGAATTTCGCACCTTGCGGGTTTTTCTTTTCTAACTAAATCCCACAGTTAAGTGGTTAAGGGTTAATAATAATAATACAATCCACTCGAAATTTCCCGATGATTTCCAGCCGAATATCGCGGCTCGCCAATAAATGATTCTCGATGCTCCCACGCTCCCTTTCTCTCTTCCTCCCCCAACGAGGGCCATTCAATCGTCTCTACGTGACGAATTTCGATACCGAGGGCAAGCAGCGCGACCGAAATTCGTAATGCCGCATTGATGGACGGCGCCAGAGGCGCCGCGGATTATGACGCCGCCTCGAATTAATATTCCACAGGCGTAATCGACGTAACGCGCGTCAAGTGTGTACCCGGCATTAAGCTGGCCTTCGTGGATTAACGCTGGATCCAGTGCTGCAACGCTCGAGATCGATCGACGCGATGAGAGGGGCCAACAAGTCGATCCTGTGTGATTTTCCTTGTGGCGATTTTTTTTTTTTTTTAGCGAAAAGTTGTGCTTTCGCGCCGCGTGGGGTGTATATGACTCACGATGAATATTCTGCTTGGATTGATGCGTGGATCTGTGGGCTTGTTTATTATATAGATGTGTGGATAAAGTCGATCCTGTGTGATTTTCCTGGTCACCTGATTTTTTTTTTTTTCATCAAAAAGTTGTGCTTTCGTGCCGCGTGGGGTGTATATGACTCACGATGAATATTCTGCTTGTGTTGATGCGTGGATCTGTGGGCTTGTTTATTATATAGATGTGTGGATAAAGTAGATCCTGTGGATTTTCCTTGTGGCGATTTTTTTTTTTTTTGCGAGAAGTTGTATTTTGTGCCGCGTGGGGTGTATATGACTCACGCTGAATTTTCTATCTGGTTTAATATGTGGATCTGTGGGCTTGTTTATTATATAGATGTGTGGATAAAGTAGGTCCTGTGGATTTGATCTGTCGCTTGATTTATTTTTTTTTTTTCACAGAAAGTTGTGCATTCGTGCCGCGTGGGGCGTATACGACCCACGCTTAATTCTCTATTTGGGTTAATGCGTGGATGTATGAAAGAAAATCTTAATACATACATTAGAAGTTAGTTGTGATTATTAAATGTTTAAGTTGTAAATTATCTAGGTTTACTTTTCCCAAAATGTTTCTTCATCGTCCTTTATTCGAATTAAATTATTTAGTTTATCCTTGTTAACCCATTTGCATCGTAAGGGAATTTATTTACAATTCATTTTTATACAATTTACTTTATTACAATTTATTACTTGCAATCTATTCTTATGCAATTTATCCTATTACAATTTATTATTCGCAATACATTTTTTCTTATACCACTGAAATATGAAGTTCTTTCACTCGTACTTAATTATAATAAATATAATTAAGTACTTTGCAATTATAATCTTTGTACTTAATTATAATAAAATAAAATTTCACGATAAAGAGTTTCTTTTGCTATTATTTCCTTATACTGCAAATGGCTCGATCAACTTTGTACTTCACTGTATTATCCTCCTCAAATTCCAACAAGCGCAAACAAATTAAACGATCCACGAGCCTTCGAGCAACAAACAGACGCGCGTGCACGCGCATTCCATCCAGATATATATATATATATATATATACACATATTCCGTTGCATCCGCGACTATAAACAGGATGGTTCCTTGACCAAATTATTCAACGACAAGCTGTGAAGTGCATATTATTTCGTCCGTAACAAATATAGAATAGCAGTCCTCGTGCATTGTAAATTGACAGGAAGACTCAAGTTTGCGTAAATCCCTTTTCTTCTTTAAACCGAAAATTATCTAGTTTACTTAATTTATTATTAATGCTATTTTATATATTTTTATTTTTCTCTTTATCACATTTGGTACTCTATTTAACTCAGGCAACACAATATGCGCCCTCCACATCGAGCGAAATTGCTACCCAAAATAGTTAGGAGCATTATTTCTTAGATAGTAAAATCTGCATGGGCATAACTGGTGATTCTTCCCCATTTACCATTATAACCGATTGATCTCTTTATTTACATTGTATCACCAAGCATACCCCTTTCTGATCACTAACCCCACTATTTAAATAGGATCAAGGGAGAGGAAGAAAGTGAGTTGTTGAAAAACACTAACTTTTAATGAAGTATGTTAAATATATAAAATGATATACAAATTTGCTCAGTACGTCTGCACGCTCTTGACTCCTCTCCAATAATCACCCGCGTCTCGCAAGAGTATTTATTCCCAGAAGCTGGCACGGGTTTTTTCACAAAGGGTCGTCGAACAGACACAGGCACGCCGACAAAGCTCGGTTTATTGTATTTGGTAAAATATTGTTACTCCGCCTGAGAATACGGTTTTTGACAAAGCAGCGATAGTTATTACCGAAGGTTTTGAGAACGGAAGAAAGGCAAACAAGCGGTGCCAGATTTTGCACTTAAACGGGCGCGGCATTGTACGATCATGCTCACGAGTTGTATTAATAAATAGTTCTATAGAGTTGTTACATTTGATGTCCTGTGTTTTATTACGTTTCTTCAAACCATGACCTCGACTGGGAGCACCTCTCGGCGCAACATTGGTGTCAGAAATGGGATGAAAATCCATTCTGCGACCGGGAAGTACGTGCCACCGCTGGAGAATCTTTTTAAGAATCTTGAGCAAACTATTGTCCTACAGTTTGAGGAGCAACAGTTGTTTATCAGTTTTAGATGGGAGGAAAAATGCGTAAGGGCCGAAGAGAGGAGATAAGCACAAGTTATCGTTTCTTCGGGCAGGATTGGGGCTCAGGAGACAACATTGGAGGTTTTGGTTTGTGCTACAAACTTTAGCGGCCAAGTTTAATAAGTTTTTAGAGAAGCGTCAAAATACAATTTTTTGCCGGAGGAGCCGTGAGCTTACCTCTATAAATACTCTCCTCCGAGTACGCAACATGATGGTGCGCATAGGGCCGTATTCGACCTGGGACCCTTAGATCACCATCATTCGACCAGAACGTGTTGAGGGAAAAATTTTTTATATAATTCGAGACAAGGGCAAATGAATAGAATAAACCGAGGAAGGCGTTGACCTTGGTCTTATTTCTAGAGATATCGATTCGTGGTATTTTATTTTTCCTTCCCGTAACCAAACTCGTGTCACGGATTATCCGTGACTGCTGTCATCAAATTTATGTCGCGGATTATACGCGACTGTCGATGTTAAGTCGCGGTTTTGCGTCTTCCCGATTTATTTACCGAGATTTTAAGATAAAGATAATTACGGTTTCGGGTCAAGCGTGCCTACGCGACATTCCCCTGGGATGAGGCAAATTTACTAATCTTGGGCGAATTTTGGATGTTGAGGAAGGATGTCAACAAAATCTTCTTTCGGAATAAAGACTTTTATTCGTTTTTCTAACTCGAGGTGAAAGGCTTAAATTTGAGTTCCTATCCACTGCGAAGTTTACGTTTGAATTTACTTCTGATCAAACTAACTCTTGGTCTTTTCGGTTACACCGATACGCAGTCGAGTGCGCCTCAGTCTTTTCGGAGATGACTTTGAGCCAGGACAGATCGGTTTGGTTCCAGATACTTATACACTCTCCGATACGCAGTCGAGTGTGCCTCAGGCAGTCCACAAATATCGTAATGTTCACTACTTGATGGAGAAAAACTCGATTAAGAATACTTACACAATATGATTGAATCTTACTCGTTAAAATTTAAGCGCAGGGAGATCGGGACCGTCGCGAACCGTGGTGCAAACTTGTATAATGATAATCTGACTGTGTGCCGCGGTCAAAAGTACTCTGTTATATAGGGATAGGGTTTTGCCTCTTCCCGATGGAAGAATGATGACGGCATCTTAGATTTCGGTTTTGTCTTGGGCTTCTCAGAATTCGTGATGTTGTCAAAGAGTTAATGTTTTCGCGGATCTTCTCCCTCTTTCCTGGTATGATCGGGGTACTGTTTCGCGGCTTTGACTCGCAGCCGCCCGCTGTCGATAACTTAGATTGTTTGGTCTCTTTATTTCCCCTTTCATAGGCGTAGGGACGGTGCACGTAACACTCGAAGATTTCGTAGAATTGAGTGCGGCCTAGAACTTCGCTATTATGCAAAGAATTTTGCCCAACTGAACTCCGTAAAGTTTCAAAACTATAAGCAACGGAGGACGCTACGCTTTGAAAGCTCACTAGTTTAAGGATCGTAGTTTTACGAGCCTTAGAAATTTAAGCGATTGGTATCTTGACATAGGTGCAGCCTGTGAAAAACGAACGAGGAAAAACTCGTTCGTTTCATGCTTCACAGAGAACGAGCGAATAGAGGAGGAGGTCCCGTCAAGAAGCTGCAAGCTCGGCAAGACCGGAGAAAAATCCTATGGAGTGTTGGGGTTGCGAAAGAACTGGATATCTTCAGAGAAATTGTCCGAACAAGAGACAGACAGGAAAGTCGGATAGGAGCAAACCGAAAAACCTGAAAAAGTTCACGTAATGGGAGAAGCATGGACATTCTGTTTTCTTGCCCCAACCATGCAGAGGTCGTCGAATAAGGATTGTCTGAGCGTCAAGGGGTGCGTCGAAGGAAAAAGGGCCCGGATCATCCTTGTCCTCGGCCTAATTTTTTAAAAGCGAAAAATGAGAAATGGGAAAATGCAGTGCGGTCGAAGAAACGTTTACTTAAGTACTCTCCATTGCGGGCCAAGACTTTCTAATTTGCGACACAAGACGGTTATTAATATCGTTGGGTGTCTTCAAGATAGAAAAAGAATTTCTGTTTAAGGTATCACGATCTACCGTCGGGACCGATTTTTATATTAATTTATATCACGAAGATTCACGGTTTTTCGGGGACAACGTGCCTACGCGACACTCCCCTGGGATGAGGCGAGTTATTTAATATCTTTGGGCGAATTTCTCGAGGGATGAGGTGAATTCTTGCACGAAACTACCGTAAGGATGCGCTTGTTCGAGGAAAGGTACCGGAATGGTCGCAGGAGGTTGATAGGGTTGCTCAACACCACCGAGGTTCTCTTTAGTAACAAAGATTTTTATTGCTTTCTCGAGTTTTAAATAAAAGTGTCTGACTTTGGAATTCTGTCCGGCACGCGCTTTTCGTCTATCACGTTTACTCACTAAACTAACTGAAACGCTTGGGGGCCGCCGATACGCAAGTGAATACGCCTCAGGCTTTCCGAAAACGGTTCAAGTCAGGACGTGCAAGGGACTTGTCGGGATTTCCTAGGCGCAAATGATTGCACTAGAAATAGACTCATACTTAGAAAATCAGACTCTCCAGGGCTTTCGATACGCAAGTGAATGCGCCTCAGATTGCCCGGGATTGTCTTAAAATTCCAAGTCCTTTCGATATTCAAAAGGTTTCGATACGGAAGTGAATGCGCCTGAGAAAACTGTAGGATATCTTAGGATTTAGTGTCCCTAAAACTCGTTGGAGAAAATTCCAAGTTAAATGAATTTGACACAAATGTATATAAAAATCTTACCGAGGAAAAATAATAATATCGGAGAGAGGGAGATCGAGAACTTTGAGCAGGTGCATCCGTTCGAGTTGAACTTTTACTAATTAATCAAATGGCTGATTTGTCTCGGAGGTTCCCATATATATATGGTTGGGGGTCTCCCCTACCTAGCGAGGAAAAAATGCAAGGCATGGCGGGGCCCTGCACGAGTCATGGACTAGCAGGAAGGTGCACGTGGCAAATTTAAGCTATGTAAGGAACGCGAAAAAGGAGCCGGGATGGCCTTCTCATCTTACTGCAGTAAACCTAACGTCCGAGACAGCAGTGCACCTATGTCACATTCCGCTCTGGTTTAATTCTCGGTTTCCCTTTCCATAGGTGTAGGGTCAGTGTATGTAACAAAGGATATGGCAGAAGATTTTATTCTGGGGACCACCTTTTAAAAAAAAACACCGAAGCCAACTAGATTTTATCTTGAAGACATTACAAATTAGAGGAAAAGAAAACATCAGCTTTCTGGGGAAAATATTCCTGCACCTCAGCAACTTCAAA
Organism: Ampulex compressa; assembly: GCA_038496175.1. Taxonomy (NCBI): domain Eukaryota; kingdom Metazoa; phylum Arthropoda; class Insecta; order Hymenoptera; family Ampulicidae; genus Ampulex; species Ampulex compressa. The sequence continues at coordinate 52,140 of JBCFXI010000467.1, read as the reverse complement.
AACTTTTTGGACAAAGTGTGATGTCCTTATTCGAAAAGCGAAACAAGGAATTTGCAGGACTTCTTGGCGAGTTTCAAGATCTCCGTGTAACGAATCTCGAAGCATTTCGAAAAATTGACGAAGTTACAACCACAGAGATTAACGCGCCCGTCCAGCTACGTTAAGGTCGTATAGCGCATAGTAAGTACAGACTCGCACTCGCTACGGAGTTTCGTAAGTTTTATTTTTATATCACCTGTTTTATAATACTTGATTACAGTGGCAAAAAGTGTGTGTATCGGCCACATAGAAAAAAAATTACCACATAGAAAATTCAAAATGTAAAGAAAAAGCAGATAAGCTGGATGGAAAGCGCAGATTCACGGATACTTATCAGTTGTACCGGTATGAAGTGAGCGTTAAGATACAAATGTGTCGATAGGGAACACTTGTTGTGAACAAGCCTCCATTTTTTTTTGTTTGGTTGGTATGACATCTGTCAAACATATTTAACACGTTGACCCCGGCGCGGATATTCGTTGTCCGTTCCGTGCGGTGGCGCTTCAACTAGCGGTCCGCACCATGGGGTGACGCGGCACCAAATTATACTGTTTAATGCTTGCGCTCTAATACCCACTAGCTGATGCTAATAAACCAAAATTCAAAATTCTCAAATTTCAAAAATTAAAAAATTTAGAGAAACAATTATTGATTAACTATTGAAGAGTGTTGAGAATCCCCTTAGTGAAGAACTAATAGTAAGTAGACAGAAAAAACATTTTTTAAGTTCATACCAAGGATCCGCGAGAAAGATGAGGAAAAGATGTAAAAAGTGTTACAAACGATTAACAAACTTAAAAGGTACACAGTACGCCACAAACAAAACAAAAAAAGTAATTACCTTTTGTAGCAGTTGTCCGAATAAGCCGGCACTTTGTTTTAAAAAATTGCATGGTAAACATAAATAGATATTTTAAATGTATTGATTAAATTATAAGTCATATATTTAGTGTGAAATGTTTGATTATAAGGTAGAAATGTTAATGTATAATGTTAAATCAATAAAATTACATATTGTACTACGTATTTTTTGATATACAAACGTGGCCCATCGGTGGTGCATGCCGCTCCACGGAACAATCTAGCATGGGCCACCGGTGGGTCATGCCGGCGTCAAAAAGATGGTTTTAACGGTTCAAAGATAATAATTTTGAGGTGAGAAATGAACATCGTTAAGATTATCAAGAAAGTTTGAAGACGCCGAATTGCAAGCCATATTGAATGAAGATGATACTTTGACTCAATAGCAAATGGCAGCAATGTTAAATGTTGCACAACAAACAATTTCTGATCGTTTAAAAACTACGGGAAAGATCCAAAAGTGTGGAAAATGGGTGCCACGTGAATTTCATGAAAAACAGATGGAAAACCGAAAAGACACTTGTGAAATTTAGCTTCAAAGACACGAAAGAAAATCAGTTTTGCATCGAATTGTTACTGGCGATAAAAAATGGATTTATTTTAGGAATCCTAAACGGAAGAAATCTTGGGTAAATTCGAGACAACCATCAACATCGACTGCAAAATCAGATCGATTCGGCAAGAAGGCAATGCTCTGTGTTTGGTGGGATCAGAAAGGTGTGATGTATCATGAGCTTCTGAAACTTGGTAAAACTGTTAATACTAATCGCTACAGACAACAAATGATCAATTTGAAGGAAGACACGGAAAAGTAATTTTGTTACACGATAATACACCTGCACACAGAGCAAAACCGGTTCAGGATACAATCAAAGCACTTGGCTGGGAACTGCTACCCCACCCACCGTATTTACCAGACTTGGCCTCTTCCGACTACCATTTGCTCTCATCGATTGGACACGCATTGGCTGAGTTGCACTTCGATTCCTACGAAGAAGTCGAAAATTGGGTATCCGATTGGTTTGCTTCAAAAGACGAACATTGCTATTGGCGTGGTATCCACAAATTGCCAGAAAGGTGGTCAATATGTGTAGAAAGCAATGGTCGATACTTTGAATACAATTTTTTTACTTTCTTATTCAAAAATGGTGTTTCATTTTCACCAAAAAACACTCACTTCATACCGGTACATCTAATAGATGCAAAAGCAGACCACTTACTATAGCTTAGCTATTCAAATGAAAGTGGAGAGTGTGGAAGACGCGAAAAAAAAGATTATAGTCAATTATTACCATTTGTGTTCTACGAACGAAAATCCGCAGGACGAATATTGTTCATAGAGCGAAGACAACTGATGCAAGTGGCAAAAATGTAAAACTATTGCAGGAAATTTCAGCACCCACCCCCACTGAATCTAACAGTGCAGAAACATATTCTTCCAATTAATGAAGACTGCTAATCGTATGTTTCTGCTGAATTGTTTAATGATGAATACTTTCCGTTTTATAAAATTTGCAGGAGTTAAAAATAATTATTGAAAGTCAGTGTAAGAAATATGCTGATAAGATCAAGAAGAGGTCCCGCTTGATTCAACAAAGACGACGCAATGCTTTACCTACCAAGAAGGCTTGTAAATTACACAGAGAGCCACAAATCAAGTAAAATGAGTTGTACCAAAAAGCTGAAGGACTATTGTATAATCTTGCAATCGGCGATTAGTCGGTATGATTTAGATATCATGCGCTTTTCACTTCTCAAATCTTTAAACGTGTTTTTCTCAAAACTACATTTCTGAAATTAGCGTGACCTCTCATTTGAAAACTATGCAATGGATTTAATGAAACTTTAACTGAAATAACATTATTACTTTCTATATGAAACTATTTGTTTTGAAAAATCATAAAAAAATGACTTTTATAACCGAAAGAGTGAAAAAATAACGTTGACATACGAACTTTTCTGTTCAAAAGTGCATAAATCTTCCATTTTTTAACTTTTTTTCGTGTTTTTAGGTTAATATAGAAACTATGGCTATTAATAATGTTCGGTCCCAAAGACCGAAGGGGATCGAACGAACAAAGGCACAGAAACACGACAAAAACCACCCGATTGCTTTACGACTTTAGGGGTAAAATTTCAGCGGACCCCTGCTTAATTTCAGAGGTCCATTAGGCAATAAAACATTTGGTATTTCTAAAGGCATAAGTGCGGCACTCCAACCATCGACAACACGTGTGTCCTGCCAATTGTTTTATGACACCAACGATGCCCAAGGAAAGCTCACGAAAGGCAATCTGTTAGCGTTATTTCCAGAGAAATGCAGCCCAACCAATCCAAGTAAAGAAACCACCCAAAAAAACTTCAAAATCGTACAGAACTTTGCGATTGGTAAAGGAATTCCTAAACCCCGTCCGAGGAGGTGAAGGAAACCCCTACCAATTCATTAGTCATTTCACTTAAAAACCACAGCAAACGCCAAGCAAGGCAGTCGTCACCAGTCGTCAAAAACAGTCGCATAACAATCGCGGTGATCACTAACGGCCACATTAAGAGTCAGTCGCTCGTCGGTATCATTTAAGGCAGTGTTCAAAGAGTCGTCTTTGTTGCTCGCGAATATCACGTAATAAGCAAAGCAGTGTTCAAGGAATCGTCTTTGACACTCGGAAATCACGTAATAAGTAAGGCAGTGTTCAAGGAATCGTCTTTGACACTCACGAATATCACGTATTAAATAATGTAGCGAGGCGACTAACTCGTTGACTCTAGTCTAAACGCGATTACTTAAGAACATCACGCACGATTCAACGCCTCAACTTGTACATACGATAGTGTTAGTAAATTATTGTTAACCAAACACTTCGTTCTCAATCACATCCTGCATTTCCACTCGCCTTGATCAACTGTAGCTCTCAAACAAATCATTAATGATCAAGAAAGGTGTTGCATCTATTAGAAAAATACTGTATAATTTAGGAGTTTATTTGTTTGTGGAGCATATTCTTGTAAAATTTCGAGTATTAAAACTTGTAAGACATCTTGTACAGATACTTTTCTAATATTTTCGAGAAAATATATTTGAATGTCTGAGCATGACCAAGAATAACACGTAACAAAGAAAAAATGATGATACGAATCTATCACGAGCCTGACTTACTGTTGAACAATAGACCAAGAATTTCTTTTTTTAATTAAAGGATCACGTACGTTTATAGTTAATGACCGCCGTGGCCTACTTTTGAAACTATTACTTCCTCTTTTATTATAAGTCTAAGTAGAAGTTGGATTTCTCCAAATATATATCAACATTTAGACTTGGCCAGGCTCATAATACTCACTTTTGGCCGGACCAATTTACCACGAGGCTGGCCCGATCAACATACCATGGACCAGGCCAGTGATGATCAGTTTTGGCCAGAATATTGGCCTCACACATGGTTGTAGGTCAAAGTGTTAAGGGGTTAGGGGTGTAACCCTTTGGGTTACATAAAGACTCGTACGGCCCCGACGAAAGGCTAATGTCAAAAATCGTCGATAGGCGACGCAGCGAGGAGACCGCTACGGGCCCGCGATTCATTCCTCTAGGGCCATAGAAGCCCAGCTTCGCCCGCACTGACGTACATATGGGAAAAGGGTGAAATTCGTCAGCCACGGGCCCCTTTGGCCCGTGTAACCCTCTTGGAGTTCTTTCACAAAATTTCGCCGCGAACGGAATTACCACCCTCGCCCGAACTCATCTTCCTCTTTTTTTTCTTTCTCCCCTTCTTTTTTTTCAACATACTGACATGGGGAGGGTAACAAGGGTAGTCAGTGGCGCGGAAATGTCACTTAAATCGTGTGTTTGTTCTTGTAACTAGCCCTTAAACCGTGTCTCCTAATTCATAAGTGGCACTCGTATTGAGTTGTTTCCGTCATTATTTTTGCAGTGCGACTTATGCATTCAGCGAAAACTGTGATCGCAATTATATTGTGTTTCGTTTCGTTTTGACCGACAAAATCTCACAGGTATATTAAACAAATTTTCAGGTGAAATAGAGGATCAGAAAAGCGCATATATTCTCGCACAACAATACTGCCATTCCTGTATTATCCCTTTTTCCTGAAATTCCTTCCCTAGGGTGTGCTCTAACACTATAGAATAAATTTTGTACGAAGGTAATATAAGGGTGATACTATAATGATTTTTCAACTTTTCCACTTCTATTTCATGCGTGAACTCTTCTGCTCTTCAGATCATAATACAAATCGCTGCTAGTACCTTCCTCAGTCATTTAACCCTCGTCTCAATTGATGTCACATTCGGTATTCCATTCCCTACCTTTACCTTCCTCTTCTTCAACCACTCTATCACTTTTCTATTTTCTCGCTATTTATATCATCCTTTGCCACTGTTCCTTTTTTCACGTCGCTTTTTCTCTTTCTTCATCACCTTCTGTTGTGTATTCTTAAAGAACCTCTCGCATACCTCGATCTTTTTATCAACCGTATAAACCTCTCTCTTTTTATTCTTTTCCTGTTGATAATCTGCTATATTATCCCCTGAATCCTTGTTTCTTTTGCTACCCCCTACGCCTCCACCCGCTTACTCTCTTTCTGCTTATATTGTCTGGCAGAATTTTCTCTTTCCTTTTTACTCGAACAAAATTTGATGTACTTTTCTTATTGTTATAAAGTTAATTAGCACTCATTGTAGGGGTAAACAGGGAAAGAAATAAATAACCACAAGTCCTTCTGACAAAGGCAAACAGTTATTGGTAAGTGGAGCGCAGATGCAGTTTATCCCGAAGGAAGCGCTACATCTCACAACCATGATCATTTTAATTTCAAGTACAATAACATCATGTTCAAGTCGAAAATGGACTTTACGAAGTGCGACGTTATAGTAAAGATTACTGTATTATGCAATTTCTTGTGAATGTGTTTAATTCAAATAATTTTTGTATGTAATTTATTTATCAGTTTAATCATTTGATGTACTTTTTCCGCTGTTATGACTTCCTGAATCTGACTAGAAATGTTTTTCATAGTTCATATATAATAACTCTATTTAATGTTTAAATGCAATATCTTCGTAAAATCATATTGCAAACAAAAATATTCCATTTTATTCATTCCACAAACTTTTCGCAATGAACAAATCGATCAATGATAATAATAACCGAATAATTTGAATTAACCATTTGCGGACGACCGTCGGCAAATAGCCATGCGAGCCTTTTTGTCCAATCTACTCCTGTGATCTACGCAGGATGTTTTATGAATTAATGAAACAGGATTGATGAATATAACATCGGAAATAGTTAAGCAAGCTTGTCCCAAGTAAGTGCTTACAAAAGAGAATCTAAGTGTGAAACGCAGAAGTGGAATGGGTAAAAGGGTCCGGGCGGCTATTTGTGGACGCGCGACCGCAAAGGATTAAAAGTTGAAAAATGTTTTTTCGAGAAAACTGAAAGAAGATATTTTCAGAACCATAAGTAACTTCACACACACGTTCAAAATATAAAATTCTACAAGTGTTAGTAAATGGAATTTTTGTTTGTAAATAAAAGTTAAAATTTGTTCTATTGTAATTTATTTTCAGGCATCATAATAGAGTAGCCATAACATTATTAATATATTCAGTAATTTCTGTGATATGAAACAAAAACAATTTGGATTTATGTGATTTATCTATTCAAATAGCCCATTTTGTTAGTGAACTGGTTACTCATTCACGTTTGTTGCGAGTACTATTTGGAATATCAGTTAGTGAGTACGACAGGTTTTTTTTATGGAAAACTATATGTTTATTAAGAACGGAGAACAATAGATTATTTGTTAGGACTTTTTGTTATAAGATTGTTGTTAATAAGACGTTGTGTTAGGTGCCATTGACTGCGACTGACTAAGGTAAAAGAACATAGAGTCAATCAATTAGAAATGAGACATAGATGGTTAAAACAAGAAAAACCTACTAGCGCTGTCTAGTACATCAATGCAAACAAATTATAAACTAACCTAATACAAAGCAATGGACAAAGCCATTTGTAAAACTCCCACTCTTTCTTCATTTACATCGAATATTGACACAGACTTTCGATTTAAATAAAACTTATAGCGTGACAAAGTCTTTGTTAAGAAATCTGCTAACAACTTTCCAGAAGATACATACTGAATAAAAATAGCTTGATTCTCGACAGATTCTTGAATATAATAGAACTTACGAACATCTATATGTTTAATTAACTTGTAACGCTCAGGATTTTTTACCAAACGGATAGCATTTTGATTGTCCACAAAGAGTTTGGTCGGTTTATCAGAGGTTACTTGAAGTTCAGTTAGTATCATTCTCAACCATATTGTTTTCTGGTCTGCTGATAAAGCTACAATGTATTCTGCTTCTGTTGTTGATCTGCTTACACATCCCTGACAGTGCGATGACCAAGTAACTGGTACTCTAGCTAATCCTAGCTAATGATATATTAGTATCCAATAATATATCCTGTTTGTTACTGCTTGGGGCATTAACGGTGAGGAATACCTGAGCGAGTGGTCACCAGATGTTTTATTACTCTGTAGAAAACTCAAGCAAAGGATGACGAGGCAAGGACCTGGTCAGAATAACCATAAAACATCTGGTAAACAAATGCTTGCTCAGGTAACAGTTAATTAACAAGCGTGGAAAACGTTTAACAGGACCGTCAGCCTATCCTTGGAGGACCGCCCCACCAAACTGGCATTCAATGCCAGTTAAATAGGCAACGTCCTATCAACGAAAAGAACTTTTAGTCGAACATCACGCGAATACACATCGATAGGTGATCCCTTAATCTAGAGGTAGCCATTCATCATCTCAATCGTAGAAGTTTATTACACTGAACGACTTATTCATAGTCAACCGTGTTATTCATTGTGTAAATATATACATTGTTGTTATATCGTGAGTGCTCAATTCTCGAACCCTTGATTCCGCATCCCGCGATACAACCCAACTAGACGACGTCCGAAAATCTTGTACGGCGAGGTGATCTGCCTTTGGGAACGCCACCATTACTGGGAGCAGCAGTTGCTCACGGGCCAGATCACCCAAAAATAGCTATCCAGTGACACTCGCCCAACCATCGATACACGCACCACGGCCTTCTTGCCGGGTTAAGGGTTGATCGCGGATACGAGAGAGAGAGAAATAGACACGCCTGTTTTTCTCTCATGCGTCAACGCATACGACGGACTATTGGTTCAACGAGCAGCCAGTTCCAGCGTGCACGACATCGACACTGTTGTTGATTTTCGAGTTTCTTTATCTTCAGTAAAATCAGCATTTGCGTATACTAAGAGTTCATCATAGTTGCCTTGACAACAGATACCATAACTTTTTGTTCCAGCGATGTAACGCATGATTCTCTTTACTGCTGTCCAGTGTACATAGGATAGATCATTTAAAAATTTGCTTACTTAACCTACTACAAAAAGAATGTCTGGTCGTGTTACAATTGCGACAAATATCAGGCTTCCAACTGCCTCTCTGTATGGTACATTAGATGTGTTCTTGAAATTTTCTTCTTAATTTAAACTCTGTAATCCTGTATTTAAATTTGCTGGTATGACTTGAGGATTGCAATCTTGCATGTTAAATTTGGCTAGAACTTTTTCAATATATTCTTGTTGAGTACGAAACATCTTTCTGTTTTTTCTATCTCGTTTAATTTCAATTCCAATAAAGTAGTTTGTTCCGTATTCATTCTCGGCGCCCCCGTACGGCGTATTTTTTTATTGGCGCCGATAGTCCTGTGTCTGCCGCAGGTCGTTGTGGGCGCCCTTTTTTTGCGTTTTGTGGGGTGTCACGATCTACCGTCGGGACCGATTTTTATATTAATTTATATTACGAAGATTCGCGATTTTTCGGGGACAACGTGCCTACGCGACACTCCCCTGAGATGAGGCGAATTATTTAATATCTTTGGGCGAATTTCTCGAGGGATGAGGTGAATTCTTGCACGAAACCACCGTAGGGATGCGCTTGTTCGAGGAAAGGTACCGGAGTAGATGCAGGAGAATGATTGGGTTCTTCAACACCGCCGAGGTTCTCTTTAGTAACAAAGAGTTTTATTGCTTTCTCGAGTTTTAAATAAAAATGTCTAACCTTAGAATTCTGTCCGGCACGCGTTTTTCGTCTAAAAAACAGTTACTTAGAAAATCAGATTCTCCAGGGCTTTCGATACGCAAGTGAATGCGCCTCAGATTACCCGGGATCGTCTTAAAATTCCAAGTCCTTTCGATATTGAAAAGGTTTCGATACGCAAGTGAATGCGCCTCAGAAAACTCAAGAATATCTTAGGTTTCTGTGTCCCTAGAGACTCGTTGGATAGAATCGCAAGTTAAAATGAATGTAACAAAATATATATATAAATAAAACTATATAGATCTTACTAAATGTAGGGATCGGAGAGAGAGAGAGAGAGATCGAGAAGCTAGTCTACTGGTTCCCGAACTGAGTCTAAGTCTGTTACTGCGTAAGCAAGTGAGTGTCCGCGCTGCGAAAAATACTCCCTTATATAACTGGGCCTCCCTTCCCTGGGCTACCCCTTCTTTAGTCGGGGAATTTGTTAATCGCGGATATATTGTTAATTACTGTTCGAAGGTTTGACCCAACGCTCTGTTTATCGAGGGCGCTTGGTGGCCATCCACTATCTACCAGCAATGATGTTTATGACAAGGCTACCGGTGGCTTGTAGCTGTGGTTTGTTGGCTAAGCATTTGCTTCTTAGTCCCTTTTTTAAAATGTTTATGGTTAGATTATTAGTTGAATATTCGGAGCCCCTTGAGCGTTCCCACGCGGTCTTTGGTTATTTCCCTTCTTTTCTCTCGATCTCTTTCCTACTTCCTGAAGGTGGTAACGGCGTTTGTTACAACGTCGAATCTAGATATATTGTGAACGGTTTCCCTTATTTTGGGAAAGATCAAACCCGAAGCTTACAATCGTTCGGTAAGTGTGTCACATTGACATTAGCCGAACCATATTTAGATCGAGGCAGAAATATAACAACAGATAATTTCTTTACAAGCATTCCGCTAGCTCAAATATTGCTTGCACGAAAAACAACTTTAGTTGGGACCATCCGGTCAAACAAACGAGGACTGCCAAAACTCGTAAAGGAAAAAAAAGATAACATGAACTTTGTTTCTTCAGATTTATATAAATCAGAAAATGTCATCCTTATTGTATATAAAAGTAAGCCGAACATAAAAATCCTCTTTCTAAGCACTAGGCATATAGGTGTACAGATAGAAAACAACCGCAAACGTCTTCCAGAAACTATATCATGTTATGATAAAGTGAAGTTTGGAGTGGACGTCGTTGACCAGATGGCACGCAAATATAGCGTAAAAGCAGGCAATTTCTGATGGCCTCTTCCAATCTTTTTCAGTATATTAGATTTGGCAGCAATAAACGCGTAGATACTATATAAACAGTGCACCTGAGCTACAATATCCAAGAAAATATACATGTTTAGTTTAGCCGAGGAGTTAGGTGCGAAAAACAAGGAGTACATTTGCCAACGATCAGGCGCTTCTTCATCATCTATAATACTACAAAAGCGAAAAAGTTGCCAAGTGGGATACTGCAGCAAAAATAAAAGCAGCAACTGTTACATATCTTGTAAAGAAGTGGTATGCACAAAATACACAGGCAAAGTGCAATTATCTGTAAAAAATGTACTCAATATGTAGGATTACCCGTTAGTATTATTATTATTATTTTCATGATATTTTTTAAAGGACTTCTTATTTCTTGATACTTTATTTAAACGTGAAAACAAATATTGTGCAATTTGGAGTTACCTTGAATAAATTGGTTTTTTAAAGAAAGTGCGTATTTTCATTCACCCCTCAATTTGACGGGTGCCGTAGAGATAGGTATATAAGAAAAGTCCGTGAACCTGTGTGTTAATAAGTGTTTATTAAAAATACTCAACAAATTTAATCTCTTACTATATAATTATAACAAATACCGGTAGTTAGTTGGTTAACACGTTAAGCGCCACGCCGAATTTCTGTGCCGTTCCATTCAAGCCACAGTTAGTCGTCAGGTGGGCCCTGCGGAGCCGCTCGCTAATAGGCGAGCCAGAGTATAAACAATTTGGAAAAAAAGGAAAGCAGTGCGCACAAAATTAGAAGATACTGCACCGAAAGCTATAATCAGAATGCACGAATATTAGAACCAAAGATAGCTAAAAATGTAACGCCAAAAGTAACAACCTTATGTAACCAATGTACACAGAAACCTCACCTTTGCTTATCCTGTTTTAATAAATCACATTAATGTTTTTAAATATGGTATTCTTTTCCTTGAAGCATTGACCAAACAAAAACCGATATCGCATAATTTAAACGTTCACTTTCATAAGCACGCAAGGATCGACACACGCGCCGCGATAGAAGAACGAAAAGTCTACCGCAGATCCGTAGGGACTGGCGTGGCGCTTAATGTATTAATTAGTGTTTGAATAATTAAATAATAGTTAATAGTGCACATGGTTAATTATTATTTTGTAGGACTACTTTTTATTTTAACCGTCCCTATTTTTTTGGTGTTCTTTGATACATTTCATGCAGTTTATTTTGATTACATACGTTTAATGAAATGATGTTTGATAGTGTGTTTGGTTGAGTGGCAATTAACAGTTCCATTACAATGTAACATGTCCAGGATTGAGCATTTGATTCTAACGGCTTTCGCTCCTCAAACTTCGGCCCTTCTCGCAGGGGCGATTTCTTGCGACTCGCGAAATCTACAGAGTCAAATGTGAGTTATCGATAGTGAAGAACGACAATTTTAGAAACAGATAGTGCACGCTATACATTCTTTACTTGACTGTACTCAGAGTGTAGTTCTGTGAAGAAATAATCGTTCTTTAATTAGAAAGTGTACTGATTGCTGTACGTTACGACCAACCAAAGGTGTCGCTGTCTATCGCATTCATCGAGAGCCCGAATTGATTGGACGGCAATGATACTTAATATATTGCTAAGTGTATGTCAGTTGTATCACAGTAGACATCATTATTTCCTAAAAAAAAGAATTAACTTGGTTATCAATTAAAAATTAATTCTTTAATGTAAAATTGTTAATTCGCGATGGCGGCTTCAATAATTTTATCATATTCTGTACAGTGTAAAGTACTCAAATTAATTATATTTTTTAATGCGTAAATAAGATATGCAGTACAGGATAATTAGGATGTTACAGAAAATAATCTGAGTTACTAACCGGTTTCACTACGTGAGCATATCACTCGCAGAGGCACAAAGTGCCACTTTTCTTACGTGGAGGAAATCTTCATAGACTTCGTGGTTCACTAGGGGGGATTTATATTGGCTGAAACCTACACGGCGGCCATCCTATACGCAGTTAGAGGGAAGACCAGGAACTACAAGCAACACATCACGGTGTCTACACCGCGCTGAACTCGTACTCCCCCCAGCAGAGCTCTAATTTTTAGACAGGGAGAAAGTATCTTAACAGTAGCACTACCAGCGACTTTTTGGGCATATCTAGAACACCACATGTATCTTTAAAAAAAGGGGAGAGTCAATGGAAATTTCAGTAAATCAAAATGATGATCTAAGTACTGCATGAAAATCATGGAAAATCTCAAAAAATGCATCGTTATAAAGCAGCACGATTTTTTTGAAGAAAAGACTCAACAGTCACTTTGACTGGTTTGGTAGTTCTAGTGTTAATGACATCCAGATACACTAACAACTTTAATTTGACGGCGTTACGTGACTGCCACGCAAGCCCCCCCCCCCCCAGGATTTGCGTGCAATGTCGATCCAAACCCCCACCTTAGGTGCGTGCAACCTTCGGTGGTGCCACTGGTACAGTAGGAGGTTCATCTGAGTTCGCCTTTAGTAGCACCATCGGATTGGATCCACGCACTCGCGGACATGTACTGCGGCCTCCTTCTTCAGCATTACCTACTCGCAGAAGGAGACCGCGGTGCACCAGGAACTCTCGCTGGCTTGCATCGCGCGAACGATGACAGGGAAAGGTGCGCGCCTACTTTGTCTCACAGAACACAGCACTTGTACTTTCACACTGAGCAGAGCTCCATCGTGCACTGCACCGTGTCCCACGCATCGGGGCAGTGGTGACGTCTTCTCCTTCCCGATCCGACACATACTCGCCGAAGCAACCATGTCCGGTAAGCACCTGTATCGGACACTAGGTGAGCCTTCCCCAGGTCCTGTCCAGCCGCTGTCTCGCGTGGGCGGGGTTGAAGAGGCGTAACCGCCACTTCATCGCATGGACACTCCATTTCATCCCAGCGCACTGCGGCGCTTGACTTCCCCGGCCTCGCGGAACGACGAAGAGTGAAAGTATCTCTCCCTCGGCTTCTCCGCCAGGAGCTTCATAATCAATTGCCCCGCTAGAACCATTGTCGCCACGTGGGATGTCGTACGGTACGCATGCACGATCCCGATGGCTATCCGCTTTTCATTCTAGCGTAGCCTGTCTCGGCTATATCGGTGAGCCATCAGGTCGTGCAAACATACCGGGACCCCGTTGTTCAGTTTATTGCGGGTGTACCGGACGGGGGTTCGTCCCCGTCGCGTCGCGGGCCCTCCGGCTGGGCGCTCGCCGTCGTCTCGGCTTGTTCGGTCGTTTTCGGGCGTCACCGGTGGGACTCGTGGCGCCGGGCGACTCTCCCCTGGGACTCGCTCCTTCGCACTCGTAGAGATAGGACCGGCCCTATCCCAAGCACAAAAAAAAAGAAAGAACAGTGCAGAGCATTTCCGCACGACGCACCGGGGCTGAGGATTCCGGCTTTCCGTGCAAGAACGGGCATCCCGTTCCTTCTACACCCGTTAAGAGCCACGGACCGCACGATTCCAGCATAAAGGCGACGGACCTTTTCGTCGGGCCCCCCAAGATTCGGAAAGCGGCAGCCAAGTTGCTTGGCCATCCGTTTCTTCGGGCGCGGTAGAGGTGGGGGAAGGGGGAGTGTCTAGCACAATTTTCCGCAAAACAAACGCAGCAGAACAATTCAATCGCTCCGGGAAAAAAATGTCATAAATGGCTTTGTTCATTGCTTAGTATTAGGTTGGTTTGTGATCAAGGACATTAATGTATTAGACGACGCTAGTAGGTTTTTTTTTGTTTTAACCATCTATGTCACACCTCTAATTGATTAGATTAGATTAGGTTAGATTAGATACTTTATTTAAACCTTCCCCTTTGGTGTTACCCTTTTCTTCCTTATACCTAACTTATCATTTCTTATAGTCTATCTTACCGATCTCCTTTTTTACTCTACAATATAACCTGTATATCCTATTTTCGAGTCTCTCCCTAGCGGACCGGCCTCCATACCTATGGCAGTCGCTCCTTCTCTCCTCTATCCATCTTCGCGTTTTCCATCTCTCTATCGCTTCGCCTGTCCGAGCGTCCGTTTCCTATTGCATTTTCATTCATGTCTTCTCTCTCCTAACTACTCCACTGCTTTCCTCGCGTTACCTCCTTCTCTAATCTCCTCCATTTCTTCATCTATTCCTCCTCTTCACCTTTGTCCCCTGACATCTTTTTTAGATTTTGATCCCCCTTCTCCCCGGCCTCCTTGTCGTGCCCACACCCCCGCCCATGTGTTCCCAAGTGTCCTCCCTCTCCGCACATACCCTACGCCTTCTATCCTCCTCTCCTATCCAATACCTACCGCCCCTCCCCTAATCCCATTCCCTAATCTAAACCACGCCACCCTTTTCCATCTATTCTCCCTCCATCTCTTCCTAAGGTACCTCGGCACCCCTTCTCCCTTGACCTCCTTGTACATCCCGTTGTATCTAGATTCGCTTATCTTGTCCCATCTCCTCTCTTTGTCCTTTTTCTTCCATTCTTCCACAATCCTTTCAAATCCTTTAGCTGCCCCTCCGTCCCTCCTCTCTTCCAACTCCTTTACCTTCGCCCCTCCCTGTTCCACCCTCATCCTTCTCTCTTCTTCCCACCCTGATCCCACCCTTCCTCTCCTTGCTTTACCCCTCATCTCTTCCCAGCAGGCTCTCACCAGCGTCCCCCTCCCCTTCTGCACTCTTTTCTCGAAACCCCATGCCCTTACCACCGCTCTTATCTTTGCATTCTCCCATTGTACATCTTCCATTACCATGTGACCCGTGGTCTCTCTGTCCATCACTAAGACCTACCTCAGGTAACCCTCCTCTATTCTGTTCCTCTTGGCTCCCACTCTTCTGGAACACATACCCCAGATATTTAATCTCATTTACCTCCTCTATTCTTCTCCCCCTCCACTAACAACTCGCCGCTTTGTCGTTACCTCCTCCCTTCCTGAAGTTTATCACCTTCGATTTTTCAACGTTTGGTATCAATCTTCTCTCATCTAAGAAACCGCATTTCTGCTTCACCCTCTGTCAGGAGTTCAATATCAACATATGCTGGAGTGAATATCCTCTCCTCACCTAGCTTGACCTCCCGAATCTTACTCTCTTCATTGTATCCTCTAGGTCTGAGATTAATATGTTAAAAAGAAGCGGCATCGCTGGGCATCCCTGGCCGACCCCCTTATTGTCCAGAAGCCCTTTCCTTCCTCCTCGCTTGTTCTCACTTTTCTCCTAGTCTCTCGGAACATCCATCCCACGCTCCGTACCAACCCCTCCCTGATCCTTCCTTTCCTCATCACTTTTAGTAAAACATACACAAACGCGCGCGCGCGTGCTCGCACACACACACAACATTATAGAGCCTAATATAATGAATACAACACAATGAGCCTAATAATGAACGAATTATTTTTTAAAATTGAAATGTTATTCAAGAAAAAACTTCTGTATCAGAATTATTACGTATAAGGAATTCAAAGAAAAAGATGCGTGCAAGCAAATGCAGTGACGGAAGCAACGGTGAAGTTATGGCGTGACAGATTACGTCATCCACGAATCAACAGTTTTAAGGAAATCGTGAATCGAGGATTAATTCCAGTAAAATTGAACATCAATAATCTATTGTATGAATCCTATCAATCTGGTAAAATACATCGATTCGCGTTTCACACCAATTTGAACACTTGAGTTTGTAAACCTGGAGAAATTATATATTCTGATGTCTGTGGAAAAATACCAATTGCTTCACTTGATGGCGCAATTTCTTGTTGTTCAAGGTTGAATGTACATCATATCGGTTTGTGTATTTTATGAAGTCTAAAAGCCATATATCCAACACGTTTCTACAATTTCAGAAAATGATTGAAAAACAGACAGGCAATGGAATAAAATTATTTAAAAGCGATAATAGATGTGAATACGTTAATGAACAGTTTGATGAATATTTCAAGAGGCCTGGAATAATTACTAAAAAAAACGGCACCATATTGTGTAGAACAAAATGATCGAACCGAACGAGAAAATTGGATTGATTGTAGAATGTGGACACACTATGCTCATCTATGCAAATCTTCCAGAAACCTTGTGGGTAGAAACAGTGAATACACATGTCTATATGTTGAACAAGGCTTCCTTTTCTGGTGCAAATAAAGAGTGGATAGGTGTAGCGTGGGTGAATTGAATAAGAGCGATAGAAAAGGGTTAGAGGCAGAGGTAGCTGAAGTGGAGAGACAGGAAGAAGAAAGAGACGAATAAAGGTGAGGTGGAGTAGAAAGGGTGCGTGCAAGGTGCAATAAAAAAAGGATGGAAGCACAGGAAAAGTGCACGATAGTGAGGTTAGGCACGTCGATTGAGAGTAGTTGGGCTAGGGGACAGGAGGGAGAATTGTAACAGAGGGACGATAGAGGGCGGTGTAGGTGCGTGTGTGAAAGGAGGAAATAAGGAATTGAAAAGGAAGGGAACAAGGATGAGTCTAACGAGAGATACCGGTAAGAGAAAAAAGGTGGACTCATCGATTAGCGGAGAGGGAAAGGCGATGGCTTTTGTCAGAAGCAGTAGAACACAGAGGTCCCTGGTAAGAGATGGGGGGGAAATGGATGGAGGAGGTAGAAAAATGGAAGAAGGATGTGAACGAGATAATTATGATGGAGTAGGATGAGGCAAGAAGCAGATTGAGAAAATGAGGCACGAGAACGAAGAGTGGAGGAGAAAGGAGAAAAGGATGAGGAAGGAGATAAGAAGGGAAAGAAAGATAAGGGAGATGATGGAGAGATTGAGGAGAATAGAAGAGAAGGAATGGGACAAGGAGAAGGGAGGGAGAAATCAAATTTGTAGAGATGGAGAGAAGAATGAGGGAATTGGTGAGAAAGGAGGATTAGCGGGAAAAGGAGGAAAAGAAAAGGGGAGGCTAGTGGTGAAGGGAGGGAAGAGAAGTGAAGCGGTGGAAAAGATATTATTCGAAATACACGCGAGAGTGAAAATAGAGGTAGTCGTTTTTGCGATGGATCTGAAGGCGGCTTGTGACTCGGTGAACAGGGGGGTGTTGATAGAGGCGTTGAGGAAAAGGAGGATAAGAGAGGGACTAGTAAGGAGAGTGGAGGGAGATAAAGTGTAAAGTAAGGGTGAAGGAGGAAAAGGGAAAAACCTTCTGGACAGTGGGGAGGGTGGCAGGGATGCCGGGCGAGCTGTATATTATTTAACAGCCTGATTGCGGACTTAGAAGGAGAGATGAGCAACGTCAAATGGTCAAGGTGGGAGGATATAGAGTGCATACGCTAGCTTACGCGGATGATATAATAGTATTACAGGCGGAGGGAGAGGATAAAATGAGAAGTATGATGGGGAGGTTGGAGAAATACCTAAAGGCTGACACTAAACACAGACAAATCAAAGATAATGAGATTTAGGGGAGGAGGGGGGAGCGAGAAGGTAACGAGATGGTGACAGAGGGGGAGGAAAATAGAAGAAGTGATGTTAAGATATCTATGATACATATTCCAAAAAAAAAAGCGGAGGGCAGAAAGTGCAATGCAGAGGAAGGATGAGGACAGTGGTAGCGATAATAAGAAAAGTATGGGGGATAGGGGAAAAAAGATTCGTGGGAGACTGAAGAGCTATGGCTACTTAATAGCCTGGTATGGACATTGATCAACTATGAGGTAAGGACATGGGTATGGGGGGAGTGAAAGCAACTAGAAAGGGTACAAGAAAGATATTTGAGGTGGGTGATGGAAGGGGGGTGGATAGGGAAACTCCGCGATAGCGAATAAGGGAGGAATTAAAAAGAGAGAATACGGGGCTCAGGGTGGTGATCAGAGGATGGAGATACGAGAAAAGATGGCAGGAAGAGAAGGGGGAGTACTGGTGCAGGCATACTGGGAAGAGGTAAGGGAGGGCTAGAAGAGAAAAGACGGAGAAAGGCTGGGAAACGGAGAAAAGGGAGAGGCTGGAGTAAGGACTTTAACTTTATGTTCATATCCCCAAGGTTGTTCGTACAATTCGACAGTAAAGTGGAAAAAATTATCTTCATTAGCTACAAGGGATACAGCACGTATTATAGATTTTACAATCAAAATACAAGAAAAGTGACAGTAGCTTAAGATGTAATTCTCAATGCAGGGAATACCTTCACGAGCTCTAGTTAACAATCCAGAGTACATGATTTATTCATCAATAGAAGATATACAGGAAGATAATCCACCAGATGAAGATAAAGAGAAGATATTCGCAAAAAGTGAGAATTGATTATGTGGAAATTTTTCCTCCCGCAATTCAATATGACTCAATTCGAATTCTTCTAGCACTTGCAACAATCTACGATCCAACACTTGCAGTTGGATATAAGGACTGCATTCCTCTACGGTGGTCTAACAGAAGAAATCTACATGAAGCAGCTGGAAGGTATTCAAAGCAACAATTCAGGTATTGTTTGTAAACTAAAGAAGAGCTTGTATGGACTTAAGCAGTCTCCGCGATGTTGGAATCAGAAATTCTGTAAGTTCCTAAATCTCTTCAATTTAAAAACATTAGACACAGACAGATGTGTGTTTCGAGGAATACTTAATGGAGTAGAGATTTGGCTGGCACTATGTATGAATGATGGTATGTTAAAGTCCTGATACAAAAACTCAGTCCGGTGTTTGAAATTAATATAGATAATTAAAACTATGTTGTGGATCCGTACGGTCAACGAATGAGCTCCACGTCGTGGTACGGTAGTAAAGACTGTCTTTACTATTTTTTTTTCCTGAAAAACGGGAGCCCCTGTAACAAACGCCGTTACCACCTTCAGGAAGTAGGAAAGAGATCGAGAGAAAAGAAGGGAAATAACGAAAGACCGCGTGGGAACGCTCAAGGGGCTCCGAATATTCAACTAATAATCTAACCATAAACATTTTAAAAAAGAGACTAAGAAGCAAATGCTTAGCCAACAAACCACAGCTGCGAGCCACCGGCAACCTAGTCATAAACATCCTTGCGGGTAGATAGCGGATGGCCACCAAGCGCCCTCGATAAACAGAGCGGTGGGTCAAACCTTCGAATAGTAACTAACAATATATATGCGATTAACAATTTCCCCGACTAGAGAAGGGGTAGCCCAGGGAAGGGAGGCCCGATTATATAAGGGAGTATTTTTCGGAGCGCGGGCACTAACCTACTAACTAACTAGTTAACAGACTTAAACTCAGTTCGGGAACCTGTAGACTAGCTTCTCGATCTCTCTCTCTCCGATCCCTATATTCAGTAAGATCTATATAGTTTTATTTGTATAATTTGTATAATTTTATATATTTTGTTAAATTCATTTTAACTTGCGATTCTATCCAACGAGTCTCTAGGGACACAGAAACCTAAGATATGTTTGAGTTTTCTGAGGCGCATTCACTTGCGTATCGAAAGCCCTGGAGAATCTGATTTTCTAAGTAACTATTTTTTAGACGAAAAACGCGTGCCGGACAGAATTCCAAGTTTAGACATTTTTATTCAAAACTCGAGAAAGCAATAAAAACCTTTATTACTAAAGAGAACTTCGGCGGTGTTGAAGAACCCTATCAACCTCCTGCATCCATTCCGGTACCTTTCCCCGGACAACCGCATCCCTACGGTGGTTTCTTGGAAGAATTCACCTCATCCCTCGAGAAATTCGCCCAAAGATATTAAATAATTCGCCTCATCCCAAGGGAGTGTCGCGTAGGCACGTTGCCCCCGAAAAACCGCGAATCTTCGTAATATAAATTAATATAAAAATCGGTGCCGACGGTAGATCGTGACAACGTTAATTGCTAACCAAAACTTGATGCAGAATTTATGAGGCTTATTCGGCATATATTGCGTAAACCTGCATCGAGCTTTCGTCGGAAATAACTGTTCATCTATAGAGATGTTTTCATGTGATTTATAACAAGCCTGGCTGTTACTTATAAATTTCCTTCATACTTCGGATATCAGCGCAAATTTATCTGTTTGTAATCTTTCAACACATTGCGTAGTTTCACTTTCGGGTTCGGTTTTGCCTAATTCACATTCATTTTTTTCGGAGGTATCCTCGGAACAATCTTCATTGATCTCGAAGATTTTATCCAATATCTTATTATATCTCCTGGATTTAGGCATGATTGCTAGAAAAGCGGGATCAGCCAACATAAAAAAATATTGTGTCCTAATTCCATTACCCTATTGTAAATACCTACAATATGCGGAGACCCTCTACAAGAACCAAATCTTTTGGACATTGTCTTTCTGAAACGTTCGCACACTGCGAATGCAGCATTCATACTGAAGATCTTCTCTTGCTCTTGAGCTCTTTTCGGCGATAAGAAATAACAGTTGCGTAGCAGACCCACATAAACATTTAGGTCATACGACCTGCTATAATTTACGCTATCGAGGCGCGATTGAGATAACGAATTGGGAACGAAGAACATAAAGAAATTGCTTTCACTCTTCTATTTCCTACTGGATGAATAATGTGGCAAACGAAGCAGAAATATAAGGATTATTTTCGACATAAGCATACCCGTCAATTTGACGGGTCCCGTAGAGATAGGTATACCACATATGAATCTTAAAAAGTAGAAGGCTTAAGAAAAAAAATAGTGTATAAATTCTTTGGAAGAAATGGTTAATTTACGATGCAAAACGGTTGAAATGGATCAAGCTGTTTTCGACATATTTCGTTGCAAAGTTTGAATTCCCGATCGACTCGCCCCTTCGGGGAACGCAGGTCTCCTACCGCCTCTCGACCGGATCGTTTGGTTGACGACCATCCCTTCGAGCAACGGGCACTGTCGGCTACGCGCTCAGTGGCGGAACCACGACCCTTAGCAGCGGAAAAACGCCAAATCCTCCGCTTGCGCGCCTAGCTTTAGTAACCGCCGACCGTCTAGTTTTAAGTGTTGCACCCGCCTAGCCCCAGCCTTTTAACCGTCGATTTACCTAGGGTTAAGCTTGCGCTTGCCTCTAATAAACCAGCGTCATTCCTACGCCACGCAACACTCATTCGGGACCAGCGAACCCGGCCCCACCGGCTGAGTCGGCCACCTCCTCCCGTGTCCCGACAATCTCCGTTCCGAAGGAAGTATCGTCGCAAGTTTACATGTAGCGCCTAGTTTTAAATAAACCGTGTGATAACACTTAACCGACGGACTATTAACTAAATCGGTTACCTCTTCCCGCAGCCCAACATCATTTTCATTCAAGAAATAATGTGACAATTTTATTGTTTGTTATATCTTGAATATTGGTTGTAATGACTACCTCGTTCGAAAAAGGTAAAATTTCTTGGGACGCAGAAAATTGATAAAGAAAATAGATATGCATAATATATAAATAACTATATTACCCATGCACTTTTGGAGTCAGTAAGTTCACATTTTCCAACACAATTTTCATCTTTTCAGGATCTCTGCTTGTGCCTGTCTCTACCATCAGGAGAGCCTTCCCCAATTCTATAAAAACAAAAAAGATGTGAATATAGTCCAAGATTATATTATATACCAAAGAATTAGGAATAAAAATAATATACATTCTTGTCCAATCACAGAATTAAGTACATGCAAACACGGTATAGATAAGTAATAAAAAGCTTGATTAGAGAAGGAAGAGAAAGATAGAGAATAATTTATGAAAGAATAGCACAAAAAAGTCTTACTTAGATTAACATACTATTGTTAACTTATACAATTTATTTAGATTACCTTACTGTACTTATATTAAACATTGCACGATGTGATCTTTATATATTCGATAGTACCATTTCTTTATGAATTGCTACAAAATATTTATCATCCTAATGTAATGTCATATTATATTTATCGCTGAGATGTAATCTATTATGAAAAGTAGTATATTACACAAAAAATACTGAGTTTTAACACGTTGAACGCCATAACACACAGAGATATGGGTGTCGGCTACGTTTTCGCGGAGGCTCTCAAACTACCGCTCTCGGCTTGAATGCCTCGGAGTGTAAGTCTATTGTTCCGTAGCAGAGGATAAACACGTTTAGAAAAAAATGTTTCGCGACACGCATTCGGTTGAAAATCTTTCTTCAGGAACAAAGCATCTAAGCAAGCATATGAAATTCGGAAATTATTTTTTCCGTATTGATGAATGATTAAAATTTTTGCCCTCATTTTTTATAATGTCGAAATAAAAAATGGAAGAGTTATTTTTTAATGAATCTTCTTGCTCAGATCTTCTTTCTCGGAAAAAACCTGGTACAAGGTCTATAAAAATTCAGACAGTAGCGACAAGGAACAGCTGAGATTTTTCAGAAACAGAAAAATAAATATAATTACATCGTCAGATTATGATTCGGATACTGATAAACGCAGTGATAGTGAATATAATATAGATAATATTAATAATATTTTACGAGAATTGGTTATCGATGTAGAAAGCAATGTTGTTACGGAAGAAAGTGCTGTTCAGTATAGTGAGTAGAATGAATTTAGCTGTTGACAACAAAACATTTTCTTCAGCAAATAAGCGTCACACAAAATTAGCTTACCAGAAGTTTTATTACTCTGTAGAAACGAATACCTGCTCAGGTAAAAACGAATAAGAACGCGGTGTTGAAACCACACACGAGTGAATCTAGAATACCATCGCTTATGCAACGGTGAAACGCCGTAAGGGACGCGCTTGGTAGGAGCTCTAGCGACAAATACATACGGACCCATTAATTTGTTCCGTGACCCCTCAAGTGGGGCAAGGAGAAGCTGGAACACGACCGTGGCGCAGTGATGCCAGGACGTGCGATTTTTTCCCACATGGGAGCGTTCGTGCGTATGCGCATGCTGACGTCACAGCTCGGTGGCGGTACTTTCCATGAACGTACCCTATGCGTAACAATAGGTATGCGTAAAGGGTCTTTCCCAGTCGTTTCCCACCTTTCGTTACAGTGAAGGTGAATCGTAGTATTTCACCGGAGCATATTTTTTTAAAACGATTTTAATTTATTATATAATATAGTATGTTCTTGTGTACCATCTGTTTTATATATGTTCTTGTTTGAATACTAGTAAGATTTTCTGCAGTTTTTCTTACTCTCGCAATAAATGTTGGTATTCATGTAATAAATCAGCTGCAGATGTACAAAGTAATAAAAAAATAAATATTCATTTATTTCCATGTAAATATGTTATTTCTTTTAAAAATGTCCTCCTCCTGTAATTTCTACCGTATTTTAGTTGTAACGGGGGTCTAACGATACCCCATATTTGAGTAAAGTATATACGTTACTGAGAATTAGGTAGTGCGCAAGGGTGGGAAAAATCCCACGTCCTGGCATCACTGCTGTGGCGGTGTTAGATGGCTGGGGCCAACCGGCCCAGATTTATAGACTCTGTGATCGACACGCGCGCTATTTACAAACTACGCAGAAATGTATAATTATGGTTGTTACAATACACATTGACACATTTAATTGTAATATTCATACATTCGTGCAAATACAACATTATAGAGCCTAATATAAGTTATTGATAGTCTAAAAAGATGGAAAGAGAACGAAATATCTTTTAAAATTGGAAAAATGCTCTTCAAGAAGAAACTTTTGCTTCAGAATTATTACAGATAATAAAAAGATTAAATCAAGTAATTGTGCAAGGACTGATTATTAATTGTTACTTTTCAGAGCTATAATGCACTTTTCCAAAGTTGTAAAATGGTTTTTTTCAAAGTTATGGCACGGCTCTTGACTGAACTACAATTTATTTTACATTGAAACAATTAGTTAATCAATTAATATTACGAAATCATTATCTGTAATGATTCTGATGCAAAAGTTTCCTCTTGAAGAGCATTTTTCCAATTTTAAAAAATATTTCGTTCTTTTCCTACCTTCTTAGACTATCAATAAGTTTATATTAGGCTCTATAATGTTGTATTTCCACGTTTTTATGAATAATACAATTAAATATGAGAATGTGTATTGTAAAAACCATAATTATACATTCCTGCGCAGTTTGTAAATAGCGCGCGTGTCGATCACAGAGTCTATAAATCTGGGCCGATTGGCCCCAGTCGCCTAACACCGCCACAATCGTATTCCAGCTTCTCCTTGCCCCACTTGAGGGGTCACGGAACAAATTAATGGGTCCGTCTGTAGTAGCAAAAAGTACGCATGACAAACCGATCGGCTTGACAAAAGGCAATAAATCTTTTACGTAAAGTTATATCGTAGCAACGTGTTCTTATTTTTCCTCGTCTAGTGTACAAGAAGTGAAAAAAGAGGACTCTTCTAATAATTTGGAAATGCCGAGTTTGCTCAAAAAATGGTCCGAGTCGGTTATGCAGTCCGACACAATATATGACTCAATGCACGATGCCATAGCACGACACGATAGAGCAGAGGTCGGTATACAGGAAACGCAATTGCAAGTATGTCCGAATTAACGAAGTTTATACGAAGCCAAGGCGTACTAAAAGTCAGATTGATAGGTTTTCAAAACATTGTAACAAATTTTGACGCGCATAGCGGAAACACTTACATTTTAGAAACACAAGTAAATCATGTGAAAGAGGTGATGTCAGAGTACACTCGATTGCAAGATGAGATAGAAGCGCTCGATACAACAGACGCTCAACTCTCAGAAACACTTGTCTTTGAAAAAGACTATCTGAAGACTGCCGACATGCCATATAGTTATATCAGTGGGATTTCTCCCGCGTGGGAGAAAATTCCACATCCTGGCATCACTGCACTGAGTTATATACGGTGGCGCACTTGGCTGATGCAAGCAGCCACGTGGAAATTAGGTTACCGACAATGAGTGAGCTTCCAACTAAAGGGTAGGGACGTCTTTTGAAACTTTCATCAATTTTCATAAAGCAAGATGTGCCTTCCTACGAACAGATTTGATCGAGAAAACAAAGGCTCATAGAATTTAGACTGTCAAAGCCAAAGTATATCATTTGAGCAACAAGGCTCACGCAGTAACGTATGTGTCAACGGAATTACAAAGGTGCCTTATATGCAACATTGTAGACACATGTAGGACACTCTTAGACTCAACAGCAAAGTCCAATTTGATGTTATGTGAGCTCAGCAAAAAACTGGGCTGAAGACATGATCAAGTCGGTGCATTCTTAGCGGGTTTGATTGTTTGAATTCTAACGTATCAGAAAGGACATCAGCTCTAGTTAAATCGAGAATTAATGATTTCCAAGTATAATTGCCATTCCTCATAGTCAGTAAGATGGCACCACGGATTCCATCTGCATTATTAGACAGCAGTGTATCAAGATTTCTCGAACATCTTCCATCAGCATATCCAGTTTTTAACGTACTAACAGAAGTGAATTTATTGAATGGTGCTTGAACGTTTTGTGATTTGCTTTGTATCGGTCAGATTAAATCGGAAAAAACACATTGCCTACACAAGCTTGCCAGGAAATAGCAATGGTCTGTACAGTGCAGAAAAATACAGAGATTAGATAACAGCTTGAACAATTCTGGACTATTGAAGAGTGTACAAAAATGTCTCAGCGTTCTAACGAAGACGAGGAATGTGTGACCAAATTCTGCACAACGGTCACACCATGCGGCAGAGGACTAGTTTATAATTACCTTACTCTTTAACCGAAATCGTTGACAGCTCGGTGAGATGAAATCTGTTGTTATTAAACATCTGCATTCAATAGAGAAGTATTGCAATAGACTCCCTGCCCTAAAGGAGTTATATAACTAATTCATGGCAGAATACGAAAAGTTGTACCACTTGGCAGAGGTATGTAAGGTTAACAATGCAGAGACTTCAGCTTGTTATCTGGCCCATCATGCCATTATGAAGGAAGACAGCACAACGACAAAATTGCATGTCGTGTTTGACAGTTCTTCAATGACTATAACTGATGTTCCATTGAACGATTTGTTAATAACTGAAGCTATGTCGCAAGAGGATCTGTTTGCTAGTATTCTTAGATTTAGACAGCATGCAATGATCATTAACATCGACATTGCTAAAATGTACCAGCAGGTGCTAATAAGAGAAGAAGACAGGCACTTCCAGCAAATAATAGTGTGGAGATGAAGTCCCACAGAAGCAATTCGCATATTTAAACACAACACAGTTATGTATGGCTTAACATGTTCCCTGTTTTTGACAATTCGCTGTCTGTGGCAATTAGCTCACGAGAATGCACAACTGTATCCAGAAGCCAATGAAATTATCAAGAGAGACTTTTATGTAGATGATTTGTTAATTATTCAATTAGATATATCACTAATTATTCAATTATAGCAAGGCCACTGAGTAACCTATTGCAAGCGAATGTGAAATTTATATTCGGCGAAAATGAGAAAAGTGCGTTCGAAAAACTAAAGACTATCTTAAGTAACAAGCCTGCGTTACAATTATATAAGCCACGTGCGGAAACCGAATTACACACCGACGCATCAATGCATGGGTTTGGGGCAATTCTGCTTCAGAGAGACTGCGACGACGGTGCACTTAATCCAATGTATTATTCAAGTGAGAAAACTACCGCGAGTGAAGAGAAGTACACGAGTTACGAGCTGGAGGTCTTGGCGGTGGTGCGGGCATTGAGGAAATTTCGGGTGTGCCTGCTGGGTATTCCGTTTAAAATTGTTACAGACTACCGTGCCTTTGCCTTGACGATGAACAAAAAGGATTTATACGTGCGTGTCGCTCGTTGGGCTCTCCTTTTGGAAGAATTCCAGTACACTATCGAGCATCGGTCTGGAAATAGTATGGCGCACGTCGATGCGCTCAGTCGAAATCCGCTTCCGATATGTTTTCTAACGGAATGTAACGAGGTCTTGATGGCGAGACTCGTGAAAGCGCAGCATGAGGACGATGACCTGCGGAAGATTGTGGATATGGCAAAGAACGGTTCGACGGATAACTACGTCATAAGAGGGGGTGTCCTTTACCGTAAAACGAATAATGACATCTGCGTAGTGGTGCCCAGACGCATGCGAGCTCAAGTGGTTCGGATGGCTCATGAAAGAGGACACTTTTCGGCCGCCAAGACAGAGGCGTTAATGAGAAGGGATTACTGGTTTCCTAGTATGCGGGCACAGATAGAGAAAATAATCCAGAATTGTTTGAGCTGTATTTTAGCCGAAAGGAAGGCAGGAAAGTAGGAAGGATTTCTGCACCCTATAACGAAAGGCGAAGTACCATTGTGCACATACCACGTTGATCATCTAGGTCCGATACCATCTACGAAGAAAAACTACCGCTTCATTTTTGTTGTGGTCGATGCTTTCTCCAAATTCATGTGGCTGAATGCAACGAAATCAACGGATACAGCAGAAGTATTGCGTCGTCTACGAGGACAGGCGACCGTTTTCGGAAATCCAAGTAGAATAGTTTCCGATGGAGGAACAGCATTTACATCGCATGTATTTCAGGAGTATTGCCGGGAAGAGAAAATAGAACATATTTTGATAACCACCGGTGTGCCACGGGGTAATGGTCAAGTCGAGCGCATTAACAGGATTCTGATACCTTTAATTGTGAAAATGTCAGCGCCCAAGCTGGAGGAATGGTACCGTTATTTAAAGCTTGCACAGCAATATTTGAATTCTACGCCTAACAGAAGCATCGGAACTACACCTTTCTGTTTGTTGTTCGGCACACGCATGCGATTGGCGGAAGATCAATCTATACGGCGATTAATCGAGGAAGCATGCATCGCTTTATTCCAGGAGAACCGAGACGAAGCCAGAATGCATGCTAAATCCCAAATCCTAAAGGTGCAGGCCGAAAATAGAAGATACTTCGATAAGAAAAGAAAGCAGCCTAAGCAGTATGGTGAAGGTGACTTGGTGGCAATTTCGAGGACACAAATGCGACCTGGGCTTAAATTTGCCTCGAAGTTTTTGGGCCCGCATGTTCTTGCGGAAGCTCTACAGAACAGCCGTTATGTAGTGAGGAAAGTAGGTGAACATGAAGGTACGCATGAGACTTCCACGGCCGCGGATCACATGAAGTCTTGGATCGAAAATCAGAGTGATGATGTTATTAACAGTGACAGTGAGTCCGACGATGCAGCGAACGAGACATGAGGCTATGTATGCGTCCGTGCAGGACGGTCGAGTGTGGCGCTTATGAGTGTGTGTATGTATGTATGCGTCCTTGCAGGACGGCCGAGCGTGGTGCGTATAGGCGTATATGTGTGTGTATACAGGGCCAGTGACAGTGAAGTTCGATAGTGTAGTGAATGACACATGAGGGCATGTGTCTGCGTAGGATGGCCGAGTGTGGGATGCAAGAATGCGAGCTAGCGTGTATCCGTATGTATCTATGAGTGACCGTTGGGAGTACAATGTGCGCCTTAGGATAAGGACCTCTTCGTATCTGCGTAAATGTGTGTGTGCGTGCATGTGAACGCAGGGCAGCGACATTGAAAGAAAACACCGAAAGGCGACGGTGCGTCGCAGGCGGTCGCTAGCCCAAAATGAAGAAGTGCGTTTTTGACTGAGTAGCGAGTGAGATTTGTGAGTGACTGTGTTCCGAGAATTCTTGTTTTTTCTTTTTTATTATTCTTAGCACAATTAAACCTTGTTAAAACCATCCGAGTGATCCGCATCTTTACCAAGTTTCCTGCAGTATATCCCAAATACAAATAATATCCCACACAAGATTTCTCTAATAATATCGAGATTATTGTTTCCGACATATCAAAATATGATGCTTTAATATAATGTTACGAATTTCTGCTTTCAGCAAAATTATGAATTGGCATCTCAGTTATCACCAAGTGTTTTCTATGAGTTATGCAAACGCATGTTGTTTTTGGACGAACGTGTGTGTGCGACGGTCCCCTGAGACATGGCTGATCCGGTACACGTTAAACGTCACGTCGATTTTACGTGCTGTTCCGTTCACACCACAGTTAGCCGTTAAGCATAAACAGATAGGTCAGATAACTTTTTTCGATCACAACAAATACTATTTTGGATTCGTATCCTGAGTTCGCTTATGGTGTCTTCTCCCGAAACTTTAACGAGAAAAATTACAACCTTCTGTAATCAATGCATTAACAAACCTCACCTCACATTTACCTTGTTTTAATCAATTACATTAATGTTTTTAAGTACTATTCTTTTCTTTAAAATATTGACGAAATAAAAATCGATGTCGCCTAAATTAAATATTCAGTGTCACAAGTACGTAATGACTGAACGCGCGCAGAAATAACGTGAACAAAAAGTCTACTTCCGATCATTAAGGACCTCGAATTTTAAGTACCGGTTTAGTAGAAGTCAAACCAGTCTCTACTCTTATCAGTTTTTCCCACACACGGTCCAGTTCGCCGTTGATCCTTCGTAATGATTTCGGCTTAATTTGAATAAGGGGCTCTGTCAACCTTACCAATACGCAGTCTAGTGCGCCTTGGTTTGTTCGAGATGTACTAATCACAAAAGATACGCTAACTGTAGGAGTGGAATAATCGCTCTTTGTACAATAGATAATACAAATAAAAGAAATAAATATTTATTTAAAGCAACGTTTTCAACACCTCAATGTGTTCCTCTTCAAGCTGAGGAGCCTTAATATACCTTATATACTATATATAGATTAATTAAAGAAAATCATGTTAACAATGATTTAATGTATAATCCGTTCCATCTGCCCTACAAGGAGATTGAGGATGTATTAATGGGAAAGATTTTAAATAAAACCCCATAATCATAGACAAAGAGAAATTAATAAGAGACGAAGAATTCGGTCGAAACAAAAAAAAATATTTTACTTATATTCCGTGGAGTGCCTGGTTTAACTAAAGTACCAATGATTAAATAAACTGAAATTATACACCGTACAGAATAAAATTAAGAAGAAGATACCTATTTGCAATAAAGGAACTATTTTTCAGACGGTTTTCTTATGTCCCCGTGGGACAGATGAAACAGGTAAAGTTTAAACATAGGATTATCGTCTACGACGTACGCCGACCGAATACAACGGTTTGGTGTGCGTTACGAACAGGAGCCGCACCTCTGAACAGTGTTGTTGGATAACGAAGTAATTCGGTGGTACATTTTCAAATTTCGAAAAACAATTATTAATTACGAAAGTTATGGTTAGAATAATATTTAATAGTATTGGTTAAAGTATCATAAGAGCTGTCGAGTAATAGAGTATGCGTTGTAGGTTGATCAAGTTATTAGTGAATGTAATATTAAACATTTTGCGAATTAATTTTTTTCTATAGTTGGGTTCAGTGTTTAATATTTTCAAGTATTTTTTTTACGATAATTTTTTATCATAATTTCAGTTTATTTAATCATTGTAACATTAATTATTCCTGGCACTCCGCGGAATGTAAGTAAAATATGTCTTTTGTTTCAACTGAATTCTCCCTTTCTTGTTAATTTTTCTCTGTCTATCACTATGGGGATTTATTTGAAATCATTCCGATTAACAGGTCCTGTCTCTCCCCGTAGCGCAGATGTAATGGTACACACATTATATCATTGTTACCACAATTTTCTTGAATTAGTCCATTTGTATAAGGTATGTTATACGGCTATTCGATTTATAAAATCACTACAATGTATTGCTCGGTATGTCTGCCATTGTTTCTTTCTTTCCCCTCGGCTTGAAAAGTGTTATGTACACCACCATTCCGCCTATGGATGAAGGAAAATCGAGAGACAAAATAAACAGGAAATTAGAGGAACCAAACCCCCAAAAGTCTAGACACATAAAACTGCATCTTAATAGCAGGAGACGACGAGAGGCTCCTAGAATCCTCAAAGGTCTCTATTCATTGTCGATGCCTAGGACTCTAAGACCCTACGATAAACAGAAACCTAACGCACATGCGACAGACCTACCCGACATACACACACACACAAAATTGAGATGGAAAAATACTCTCTATGAATGCAGCACTTTTGTAACTCTAATAATTAAAAATTATCGGCATATGTAAAATCGAAGAACCGAATGACAAAATGATCCTGTTAGAAGATTATAAAATAGCCTAGACAGTTGACAGCCCCATATAGTCGCACATCATGGATACCATTTGCGACTCAAATAAGCCAGGAGATACCGTTTCCTAGGTGTTCTGCTTGTGTTTGTAGTGTGCCAAACAAAAAAGGCAGTGAATAAAGGAAAACACTAACAAACGAACTGGCCAAGGAAAAGGCAAGGCAAGTAAGATATTTAAAAGCCAACCTAAAAAATATTGTTATTAACTTTTTTAATTTCATAGGATGACGTAGTTGTTTGGAAGTGGTGGCATACTTCAAAGTTTCTTATCTCGACCTTGCATCGGGTAGGAAGAATACTGGTAAAGCAAAATACCTTATTACGTTTCGATCAACCGGTCTCTGGCCTTCCTCAGAAAAATGTTTACTGAACTGGAAAAGTATAAACAGTTGCAGGCAATACAACAATTAAAATAGAATTATTAATGTATGAGATGCACAACTTTGATTTCGACGGTTTTTCCGAAATTAAGCTTTATTGTAAAAAAACTATTTATATATTTATGATTCAAACTATTGTCCATCGTTGGAAAGGCGGAAGCAAAGTTGTACACCTAATAATTGTATAATAAGAGAGAATAGGAGGGAGAAAATGTAATAAAAGATTAAAACAATAATAAGTGCACGTTCGAAAGTGCGTGATATAAGAACAAAGAATAAGTGTCATGTACAAATATCATGCAGACATAAATTAAAAGGAATATCGGAATGATTTTGCGTAGAAACGCCAATATTTACGGAACAGCAAGCTCTCAGCTAACAAGTAACTATGTATAGCATGAAAAATAACCATAGCACGTGTTCAGCGACCGCGGTAAATATCAAAACAATTAGAACGTAAATATAAACTGATATAAAGATTACTTACAAGTGGGGAGACATAGTCGTGTTTTTTCAACGACGATATAAGTCAACGCAAAATCATTAAGATTAACAAAAACAAAGAGCATATAAAGTAAAAGAACAAAAAAACGACATTCCACATCGTGCCATGA
This sequence comes from Ampulex compressa, assembly GCA_038496175.1. NCBI lineage: Eukaryota > Metazoa > Arthropoda > Insecta > Hymenoptera > Ampulicidae > Ampulex > Ampulex compressa. The sequence goes on along the minus strand of JBCFXI010000467.1, from coordinate 19,896 downwards.
TCATAGTCAGGAGCAGTAGTGCTGGACGTCAAGTTCCGCAGCACGCTCACGGAATGGCGATATCGCCTTCCCGAACCCGCCAATGCGGAGCAGCGCGCTGTCGCAAATTTCTTGCCCAGTCTTCGAGAAGTAGGTAGACAGGACCTAAGGAAGGTTGACCTACGGTCTGACACAAGTGCTCAACCGGACATGGTTGCTTCGGGGAGTACTTGTGTCGGATTGGGAAGAAGAGGACAACGCAGTACCACCACTGCTCCGATACACACGAAACGACATAGCACATGCTGGAGCTATGCTCAGCATGGGAGTGCGAGCGGCGTGCTGTACGAGATAAAGTAGGCGTGGATCTCTCGCTGCCAGTCATCGTCCACCTGATACTGGCCACCGAGAAATCCAATGGCGGATAGGCGATGCAGGGGCACGGACACCCCCTATCGCCACCGGTCATTTGATCATCTTTTTAGTGATGCCACTCAGTGAGAACTCATCCGTACAATGAGCCTCCCATTGCATCAGTAGCACCGCTGGCGCTTGCAAGCGATTCGAGTGGGGGCTTCGGACGCCATTGCACGCAACTCCCCCCCAGTGGGGAATCTAATTAGAGTTGTTTTTTTCGATACAATTGAACATTACACGATAGATCAAACATATAAATTTAAAAAACCGTAACGTATGTAAACCGTCGCCCATGTGTAGTGTGTGAGAATTCGTAAAACCTTTTGATACAATGTAAGAGATTATTCGGAAAGTTAAATTTTTAAATTCCAAATTTTTTAATCTGTGAATTTTTAACTTATTGGTTAGACTCTGCCGATCAAAGTAAGCAAACATAAAATAGTTATGACCAATTGACTTATTTCATACTCATCCGTTAATTGATTTTATTACCTTTTCTCTCATGAAATTGCAGGTGTGACTTACTTAAATATTACATCACATATCATATAGATGCCGAAATGTGAATCATGCTGTTATAATTTTCGCTAAATGCATAAGACACAGTACGGCTTGAACGATGCAAAAGATACTACTAAAGCGACATCATTAATGCAAGAGATAACATTCAAGGGATTTCAATAATGTAGGAGATAGCATTTAACAATCTTAACACTTAGCATGCGGGTATTCTTCGATGCGAATTTACACGTGCGGCGGGTGTTTTTTCGTAAATCTCGCGAGAGTATGGTCATACAGTAAAATCGCAATAAATCAAAAACGACTTTGTTTTTTTTAACGAAATTTCTGGGAAGAAACAATGGAAAGCGTTATCTATCAACACAGACACCATACATACAATGCCCTTTGTATTTATACGATACCCGCTCTCTAGCACAAATCTGCTAAACACATATTTTTACGTGACCCGCGTTCCAGTGACAGACAGCGAAAAACGTAAAAATAGGAGCCCGCATGCAATGTGTTAATGAAGAAGGAAACACCACTTGACGAGTAACGTACAAGGATAAACTGACATTACCGGATCACGTGTAAACGGATTCTACATTTGACATAAAATTAAATAACTATAACGAAGGCATAAGATCTACCGAATAAAAATTTTAAAATGCAGTTTAATAAAATTTACAGTGAAGTTTTATAACTTTTTTGCATTTTTCATAACTTTCATACAGATATGTGAGCTGAGTTAATTTTTTATTCTGAAGCTGTGCAGGATCATGTCTAATTCGAGCGATTACTCCACATAGAAAATAGTTTTATTATTCGGTGGTCTCATTCGTTTTTTTTTTTTTTAAATTCATATTTCGACACCGACTGCTAAGGTCATTTGGCCTAGGAGCTACTGTTTAAGGTGGGTTCCGAACCACCAGAGCTACGGTATACATTTCACATAGAAAAACCAGAGGTGATGGGCGGGATTCGAACCCGGGTCTGCCGCGCGGCAGTCTGAGCCTCTATCCACTACACCACCGTAGCTCACTTATTCGTTCTTCATTACCAAACTCAATTTGTCTGTGACTGGTACGTGCGAAAATAGAGAAATTCTAAGCGGAGTAAAGAGGTGTGTTTTTACGCATCTAATTCGTAATAATAATAAAATAAATAACCGCACCAAAACGAACGGGAAAGTAAATCACTTTCTCTGCTAGGAATCTTCCAAAATTGTTTTGAACAATGTTCGGAGTTTTTCCCTAAGACAAGAACGAGCCAATAGTGATGTGAAAAAGAGGCGGAAATGCGTAAAGAGGTTTAAGGGCTTTTGTCTAGGTATGTGTTTATGTGTATATTAGGCATAGAAATAATATAGAGTTTTGAGACACGGAGTATATATACAGCACATATACGAATAGTTTTAGAAGTACGACATTCCATAATCGGCTACAAAATCATACGTAGTTTGCAACAAATATCAAGACACAAATAGCATAGCGCCGCAAAAAAAAAATGTTTTTAAACATGTAACAACGCTTGAATGTATTGAAAGACCTTCAAAAAGGATCATTATCAATTTCTACAATTGGGAAGAAATAAAGATAACAGTGGCAATGTAAAGGTTCAACGAATCAGGAGAAATGCTGCAAAAATCTGCCTTTGCTAATAAAAACAAACATAAGAACAGGCGAAAAATAATAAAAGTACCACTCTATAACGAATTAGACAAAGATGTATTAAAGTGGTTTACAGAAAAAAGAGCACTTCGTGTGTATCTCACAGACGCCTTGTGTTGGAAAACGTCAAATAATTATAAAACAATTCGTCAACATATTTACGCAGCAAAGTTAGCTATGGTTGATTGGCAATATTCGTAGATAACTTTAAGGAAATGATAAAAGAAGAAAAAATAAGCTTAGAGAACATTTATAATATGAATAAAAGTGAGCTTGTGTGTAAAGTACTTTCAACAAAAACACTTGCAGGAAAAGAAGAAAAAAATATTAGTTACTTCAAGCTCTAAAAAGACAGAATTACTATCGGATTATGTGCAAACGCATTACGTAAACATACAATTGTACCACTAGTCATATATCCGTATAAAAACCCAAGAGCTTTAAAACATACAACTTTTGTGCCTGCGATTATTAAAAGGCAAACGAATGCTGAGACGGACTGGACGGTATTGTTGGATTAGTTTGCAAATAATTTCAAGCCATCCGCACAAAGATATCGAGCTGCAAGAAAAATATCAGGAAAAATTTATTTATTACTGGATGATTGAGATGGTCATAAAGTTTTACCGGAAGAAGACAAAGATTTTTGAAATAATAAATTTACCGCCCGACACATTTCTTATAGAGCCAGTAAATCAGCGAATCATAGAAAAAACAAGCAGATTATTCTGAAATAAATTCCTCAACGTGTTCTTATATACGTATGAACGAGTATGAAATTACCGAATATTATAAAGAATACACATTGAAAAATAGTATTAATATTATATCTGTATCATGGGCAGAGATTACTATAGGTATCATTAGAAACGCATGGAATAATCTTATTGGAGTAGTATTTCTACAAGTCTCGAGCAGTGTACAATTAAACAATCTGGCAAGAAGTGATAAGTATGTTACATGATACGTATGTTACAGAATTTTTATCCGAATATGAGAAAGCAGAAAGAACAGTACATGATCAATTCGAAGAAGCATTACAATTGCAAAAATAATCCTCCGAAAAAACTCCTTAAAATCATTTCTCAAGGTCATGATACGAAAAATACGAAAAACAACCGAATTCAAATTTTTGAACGAATAGTATTGTACAATGTAAGAGCAGCTTAAGGGATAAAGCTACGCCAGGATTTTCAGAAAATCGATTTTTTTTTTTGTTAATATGTTGCCTTAAACCCTTAAGAATAAGAAAAAAAAGGTTTCATAACCCGGAGAATCTGAAAAAGGTCATTTTCGAAGGTTTTGCTAAAACTGCGCGCTCCAAGCGCTTTTGCCTCGGTACAGCGCGCTTGAATTTAGACCTTTGCAATCATTTTTCCTATCGAGAGTCATTTATTTTCGCGGTTCTAGAAAGTATATAATGCATCGATCATGTTCAGAAAAGAATGGGAACTCGACTAAGAAATTTCGGAAAAGAAGTAAAAGGTCTTGGGGGGAAAGAAAAATTGACGGGCAAGCTCATTGATAAGTTTTGAATGTAGTACGGCTTAGTCATCCGCAGGAATCAAAATTCAATGGAAAAGATGAAAAATGGAATTTGGGCAACACTGTACCACAAGGTGTAGACAATATGGGGAGGGGGGATATGGGGGGAGGGGGGGATCCCGGTTATATAAGGGAACATTTTTCGGAACGCGAACACTTTTTACTGACTATCAGACCTAGACTCAGTTCGGGAACCTGTACATTTCGGTGACACTTTTCGATCTCTCTCTCCGATCCCTATATTCGGTAAGATCTATGTAGTTTTATTTACATATATTTTGTTAAATTCATTTTAAACTTGCAATTCTATCCAACGAGTCTCTAGGGACACAGAAACCTAAGATATCCTTGAGTTTTCTGAGGCGCATTCGCTTGCGTATCGAAACCTTTTGAATATCGAACGGACTTGGAATTTTAAGACAATCCCGGGAAATCTGAAGCGCATTCACTTGCGTATTGAAAGCTCTGGAGAATCTGAATTTCTAAGTAACTGTTTTTCTGCAACAAGGGTTAATCGGAGAATCCAAAGTGCATTCGTTTGCGCCTAGAAAATCCCGACAAGTCCCTTGTGTTGACGCACACGGGTATCGCGTACGTAACTGCGCAAGAGCGTACTCTTCGCAATATTTTCTCGTGCGGGTTAGGAACAAACAAACTCAACATCTAACCCAAAAGTGCAATAATTTAATAAGCTGAACATATATACAAAACTCGGCGATGAATAACAATGACCAAAGGGGTTGATTATCATAAGCGAACGCGATCTGTTCTGCTACTTCGCGATTCACTTAAATGCCTGTTAGTTAAATCACGCGGATCTCTGTTAATGACTCGCGCAATGTCCTGTTAATGAGTCGCACCGATTTCTGTTAACGTCAGCGACCGCGGCCAATGTCTATTACTTAGTGACTCTGATTTCTGTTAGAGAGTCACTCCAATTCCTGTTATTATCGATGACCGCGGTCTATGTCTGTTAGCTTGCGACTGTTACTTCGCGACTGTTAATCTGCGACTCACTGTTCGTCTTGACGACAGTGATTTCGTTAACTTTGTGAAGGCGTTAGTAAGGGTTGGATGGGGGGCCTAAACCGGCCTTTTCGGGCGGAGCTTCCGAAAGGTTGGCATTTACGTGACTCCTATTGGTTTTCAATGGTTTTTCCGCGATCTCTGTGTTGTTATTGGCAGGCCGCTACCTCGGTGAAATTACAGGCCTGCTGGTTGCCAGATTTCCTCATGCTGACCATTTTGGGACCGCCGGACGTGATAGAAAACAATAGGAGTGCACGTGTGGGAATGGCGGGTGAAAGCCGAGCCTAAGTCAGGAAAAAACCGATGCTTTATTGCCCGAAGGGCCTCCGACGCTAAGCAGAGGTCCGGTAATTAAGAATAGGATCGGGCAACTTAGTACCGTTCACCCTTGGCAAAACAAGACAATAAAACATGGGATTCCCGGCTCGGTCTTCCATGCCTTTGTTGCGCGGGTGCATCTGGTCCCCAGGCCGTCGCAGGGGCCCCGAACGCAAGCACCCGACGATACGTCGGAACACCTTGAACGTCTCTGACTCGAATCGTTTTCGGAAAACCTGAGGTGCATTCACTTGCGTATCGGCGGCCCCCAAGCGTTTCAGTCAGTTTGATGAATAAACGTGATAAACGAAAAGGGCGTGCCGGATTGAATTCCAAGATTAGACATTTTTATACAAAACTCGAGAAAGCAATAAAAACCTTTGTTACTAAAGAGAACCTCGGCGGTGTTGAAGAACCCAATCAATCTCCTGCATCCGCTCCGGTACCTTTCCTCGAACAATCGCATCCCTACGGTGATTTCGTGCAAGAATTCACCTCATCCTTCGAGAAATTCGCCCAAAGATATTAAATAATTCGCCTCATCCCAGGGGAGTGTCGCGTAGGCACGTTGCCCCCGAAAAACCGCGAATATCTTCGTGATATAAATTAATATAAAAATCGGTCCCGACTGTAGATCGTGACAGATATAACATTGCATTTGAATATAAAACATGTTTTTATATACTTATTATATAAATGTAATATCTGTGAAAGTTAAAAATAAGCTTTTTATGAATTTGAGTCGGCATGTTTTAATGTGCACTATGACTGAAGAATGTCCTTATTACAAGGCTCTGAAATTTAATGAAGAAACGAAAGGAATGTGTTGCGCCGCCGGAAAAATTAAACTGCTTCAATTTGCAGAACCGCGAGATCCATTAAAAACTTTACTTACCGAATATACCGCCTAATCAAAGCATTTCCTATCTAACATCAGGAAATTACCACAAATACTTCAAAATGACGTCGTTCGGCGCAAAAATCGTAATAACTCAGTTTATACCAACTTTCAAAGTGAAAGGATAAATTTATCATAGAATCGGGTCCCTTCTTCCGTTCCCAGATTGTCAACATAAGTTTCTAAAATATATTTGATCAGTGATAGCAATTGTTAGAGGGTTGCAATGATAATGGTGGAGATATACGCACGTTGTGAACAGTAAGGGCGCTACTGCCGATCTACGCGTTGCTGCCGCCTTTCTTTCATTTCTATCCGTTTGTTAGTTAATACGCAAAGTCTTTTTAAAAATTATCTTCAATTAAAGTGGTTCCCGCTGATGTGTAAGTGTTTTCCTTTTGTGACCCTTTGCATTGGTACTTCGCATCTGTGTACGTTACGCATTCTATCTCGGATCCCGTTTTAGGAGCAATGATGAATTGAATGCAGGCTGCGAAACTTCTACTGGTATAAAAAGATGCATCGTTTCCCAATTGCAACAGCTTCTTCACGAAAAAGATAATTTGGGGCGTTTGTTTAAAACAGCAATTGACATGATTATTCTTATCGAAAAAACAATCAATTGACAAAAATTGCAGAAACTCATCGATACTACGATGCCCTGCTATAACCAATCATTTTTTGGGATGATGCCGATGGATATCACTTCAAGGCTAAGATGATAAATTTAGTCAGTGGCGAAGAAACAAAGCAGAAATGCAGCGCCATGAACTGTTATTCATACCGATTAATAATTCGAGAGAATAAGGACATCATCCGTTTGAATAAGACCATGCTTTGCTCTGAAGAATACGTAAATAACGGTAATACAACTACGGCTGGAAGACTTTCAATTTTGCCATCTTCACATACAGACAGTCCTCGTCATATGCATGAGTACCGTCAAGATTGCAATTGCATATGTTCCTCACTAAGGGAGGTCCACACCTATTCATAATATTCACATGCAATCCAGCTTGGGAAAATATATAACAGCTCTTACTTCCTGGGTAATCGCAAGTAGATAAGCATATCACAACATCCGTTTTCAGAAAAGAGCTGAAATCGCTGATAGATTTCACGGTAAGACATGAAATGTTTGGATCTGTGTGCTGCTCCGTGGAATGACAAAAGAGAACAAGCACACGCACATATATTTATTTAACTCTATAAGAAAATCCCTTCAAACAGAATCAACGATGTAACATGCGTTGAAATACCCGATGCTAACATCGATAAGGATTTGCATGAATTTTCTGCGGTACGCTGAATCCCAATTCACCATGCATGATAGACAGAAAATGCTCTAAGCGATATCTTCGAACATTAGTATCCAACACAGTCACAGGAAATGATGAATATCCTTTAAACAAAAGAAAATCAGCAAAAGATGGCGGTAAATTGGCAACCATACAAAAGCGAAACGGCGACATCGAAGTAGATTATCAGTGGGTTGTCTCTTTTTCAGCCATATTTGCCTTTGCTGTTAAAAGCATACAAAGCGTACATAAACGTGGAATACTTTAACTCCGTTAAATCGAACAAATACATTTGTAAGTACGTGAATAAAGACAACGATATGACAGTTTTTGGCGTAGAACTAGAAAGAAGTAATAGAAATGCACATATCGATGGAGTATACACTATGAAGCAGGAAGATACATAAGCAGCAATGAAGCTGTATGGCAAATTCTTTCATTTCCCGTATATGAACCAAGTCCAGCTGCTCTTCACTTAGTAGTACATCTGCAAAAAGCACTACGCGCGTTCTAGAGTTGACAAACCAGACCATCTCTATGCCTACACAGATAATAGAACAACAAAAAACATTGTATACCTACAAGCATTGTAAAAATTTTGTGAAAACAAACATATTAGATACACGGCTTTCTCTTTTAATTCTTTTCCATTTAACCAGATTGAGTCATAGTAACGCGTGGCCGAGTACAGCTATGTAAATAAAATATAATTATAATAAAAAAGTCAATCTTGATAGAATTGGGTGTTCTGGTAGAACGTTGTCCTAAAATTTACGCAAGAAGCAAATTTTGATAGAAAACATAGGTTTGTAAGTAAAACTTAAATGTTTCTTACTGATTTAGAAAAATCCATACAGTATAGAATTATGTACGCAAATGCATATTGGGTAAATGGCCTCCACGACTTTGCTGGCACATACACATTATTTTATGGAAATTTTCCATAAGCGTTTCGCACAAATATGATTGAATTTGGTTGATACATTGCACAATTTCCTTCTTCCTTCCACTCTCTGAGTGGTCATAGGCTTCTTGCCATAAACCTTAAACGTAAAAAAAATCCATTCGCGTTAAATCGCATGATCACCAAAATCCAAATCGCAAAAATCCAATACGTTAAATCGTTAATTCTTATCATCAAAACAGGACCAGAAAACGGATCATGGAAAAATTGAATTGGTTCACGGGCCATATAGCATGTGGCAACGTCTTGTTAAAACCATGTGTCGTCCACAACTATATCTTGCAATTTAGGCACAAAAAACTGGATTATCATGGCACGATAACGAGTACGATTACACGACTACACGATTACAAAACAGTAACACGTTATTCATTTGTTTCTTAACAATCACTCATGGATTTTCTGAACCCAAAATACGACAATTATGTCGATTAACCAAGCCGTCAAGACGAAAATGAGCCTCTGCCAACTATGCCATTGTAGCTGCAAAACCTTCATTATTTTAAAAATGTTGCTGAACGATGAAAATGTGTTGTTCTTTCGTGTAGCACTGTATCTTTAATAAGCCTGAAATGTCAGCAGTCACGCTGTCTTTTTTTTTCGTTAACAACACTTTACCACATAAATGGGGTAAATTCAAATCTTGCGTAAATTTTCGAATACCCTTTACAAGATAGGCTTCTAGAGCATCATCAATTAACGAATAATTGAAGGAGGAAAAAATAAAATGTGAATCTCTACGAAGCTGGAAATTGAACGTAAGAATGCTATTCCACCTGATACAAATAACATCGGGGAGAGAGATATAGAGGCAGGAAAGATGAGTAAGAATAGGAAGGCCAACGTGGAACAGGTTTTATAAGGGAATTAAAATACCTGTAGTATCGAGGTATTTGGCGGAGAAAAAGGAAGGGGTGTAGGGTGTGCAGAAGAAACGAAGAGATGTGGGAGAAGTTCGCGGTTGTGCGGAGAAAAATGCGAAGAAAGTGTGGCGACAGGGGGCAGGGGTGTAGAGTGTAGTAGGTGTAAATGTAAGGGAACGCATTCTATCGATACTTGGGGGGGATAGCGAAAGACAATGCTCTGTTGGAAGGGAGGGGCAGTGAGAAAGACAAAGAGCAACGAATGGGGGACAATGGAAAGGAAAATGATAGGGAATGTCGTGAGTAGGGACGGGCAGGATCACAAAGGATAAACGAGAGTATGGAAAGTGCGAAGGGGAGACTGTGGGAAAGAGAAAGAGGGAAAGGTAGGGAGGGGGAGAGTGGGGATGGACGAAACTGTGAGAGGGAAAAAGAATTTAGATTTGGGACCATACGTAATAGATAAAATGCCGATGGTAGATGAAAGCTGAAGGAAAGAGAGTAAGAGAACCAGAAGAGCGTAACAGAAGCGTGCAAGGAGGTGGGATACATGGAAGAGCATCAAGGGGGAGGGGGTGAGGCCAAACTGCGTTGCGTGTAATGGAGATGTGTGGAGGGTATAAAACCAAAAACCGCTCATAACCGCGTCGAGCGATGTTTTCATATACGATATATACTAGAAAAAATGTTAATACCTACATTTTTGCAGGAGGAGAAAGAAATTATGCAGAATAGGGTTGCACTAACAAATAATGTAAGGGAAATTGCATAATTATGGGGGAAAAATTAAGAAGCGTGAATCTTTGTAAAAGCTGACATTGAACGTACTTCACCTAATACACACGCATACTGTATTATGATATAGAACAGGATATTATCAACACATGATTTAATAAATAGTGCTGCGTCATTCGAATCAAGTACTGCATTTTAAGAGTTATTGTTAAAAAAAAATGTGCGACGATGGATGGATTATTATCGTTGCGTTTATTAAGCGATTAGGGGTAGTTAGAATTTTCAATAAATCGATCTTTTTTTTTGCTTTTTCTTACAGTATGATCTCTCGAAAATATTATGTAAAATTTTCAAGTAAATCTAACAAATAGCAGAGGCTGTTGTTAAGTAATAAAATAGTGTAATAAAGTTGCTTATAACTGCAATTTTATACTTGATTGGGGAATTTTTCTGAAAACCCTACCAGCGAAAGTGGAAAAATCGCTTAATCATAGTGACTTCGGGGTAACATCTAAATTTTTCAAAACCACAGACAGGGCAGATACAAGTTAGAAACGATACAATTCGGACACTCGCAAAATACCAGATAGCAACACACACGTGAACCAAAATCCAAAGCACAGTATCTGTCCAAAAAGCGGTGATTCTTGATGCTCGACCAGCGCGCTGAAGCAAATGAAGAACTTGCTTCTTATAATCAAGATTTTCCCTCCTTGCCCTGAAGCTACGAGATACTGTTTTACTTCTCCGTTTTTCCGCATCGAAAATTAGTTTCCTTATTTCTTGTACTCTAATCGCGTAGGTAATTACACTTTCCTCTGGTTTTTGGCAAACATACGCTAATTTTCCTTGAACTTCATAAACCGTTTCTCGCGGACCGTAAATATTTCTAAGATACTCTACAAATTCGTTCATTGTTCCGAATTGAAGCCCTAATATCGCCCGATGGGCATCTCCGCGTAATTTATTTCGCACTGATCTAACGAGATTATTTTCAAAAACCGGATTGATCATATTAAGTGCTTCTTCGCATGCTTCCGCGAAGTATACAAATGCCATGTTTTCCCCGTCGTATACCAGAATGGCGTCTAAAGCGTCGCGATATGACGAAAAATTATGTAGAGAACTTACTTCATCTGTTCTTTGGTTTAGTTGTGACCTTAGCTCCTCGATCTCCCTCCGTTGATTTCGTAATACTTGCTGTGATTCGTCCAGGCCGGCCAGCATTTCCGAAATACTTTGTCTTGCCATGTCGTTATGCTTTATTCCACCCTTTCTTTTACGATTTAATTCCTCTCGTATCCCACCGCTGTCACCAAAATTATGTCACGATCTACCGTTGGGACCGATTTTTATATTGATTTATATTACGAAGATTCGCGGTTTTTCGGGGACAACGTGCCTACGCGACACTCCCCTGGGATAAGGCAGATTAATTAACACGTTGCGCGAATTTTGGAGGTTGAAGAAGGATATCAACGAAATCTTCTTCCGCAATAAAGGCTTTTATTGTTTTCTCTAGTTTTCTATAAAAATGTCTGGTCTTGGAAATCTGTCCGGCACGCGCTTTTCGTTTAAGACGTTTACTCATCAAACTAACTGAAACCCTTGGGGACCGCCGAAGTGAATGCGCGTCAGGCTTTCCGAAAACGGTTCAAGTCAGGACGTGGAAGGGACTTGTCGGTATTTCCTAGTCGCAAATGAATGCACTTCGAATCCTCCGGCTAACCCTTGTTACAAAACAGTTACATAGAAAATCAGATTCTGCAGGGCTTTTGGTACGCAAGTGAATGCGCCTCAGATTGCCCGGGATTGTCTTAAAATTCCAAGTCCGTTCGATATTCAAAAGGTTTCGATACGCAAGTGAATGCGCCTGAGAAAACTCCAGGATATCTTAGGATTTAGTGTCCCTAAAACTCGTTGGAGAAAATTCCAAGTTAAATGAATTTACCACAAGTATATAAAAATATATCTTACTGAAGAGTAATAGTAATAAAAACGGAGAAAAGGAGATCGAGAACTTTGAGCAGGTGCGTCCGTTCGAGTTGAGCTTTTACTAATTAATCAAAATAATTATAACGATTTGTCTCGGGGTTCCCATATATATATGGTTGGAGATCTCCCCTACCTAGCGAGGAAAAAACGCAAGACATGGCGAATTCCTGCACGGGTCGTGTGGCCAGTTTGTCCCATGTAAAGAAAGCGAAAAAAGGAGCTGGGATGGCCTTCTCAGCTTACTGTAGTAAACCTAACGTCCGAGTCAGCAGTGCACCTGTGTCACATTCCGCTCTGGTTTAATTCTCGATTTCCCTTTCCATAGGTGTAGGGTCAATGTACGTAACAGTGGCACACAAAATCATCCCCCCGCACCAAGCAGGCGCGAATGAGCAATTCTTGCATCAAAACAATGCTCCTTGTCTTTTTTCACGTCCAAGGAATCGTCCATTTTGAGTTTGTACCGCAGGGAGAAACTGTCAACTCAGTCTTTTACCTGTAGGTGCTCCAGAGATTGAAACTTCGAGTGGCACGCATGAGGGCTGACATAAAAAACCCGGTCAGGCTCTACCATGACAATGCCTCCAGCCACACGGCCTTCATCGTTACCAATTTCCTAGCCCGGAGCAACACCCCGGTGGTCCCCCAGCACCCTTACAGTCTCGACTTAGCTCCGTGGGACTTTTTTTGTTTCCCCGGCTGAAAAGAGAGAGCTGAAAGGAAAGTATTGAGAATCCGTGGAAAACTCCAAAAGCATGTTACAACGTTCCTAAGAGACATTCCCGTCGAAGAGTTATTTTTGAGTTCCTTCCAGGCATGACAGACACGTCTCCGCAAGTGTATTAATGTTGGGGGAGAGTATTTTGGAGAATTTTAAACATTTGTACCGGTACGATCGATAAATATATTTCTCCGAGAAAATGCGCATTAGTTTTATAATGGCCCTTGTATGTCGGTAAACTGCAAGGGAAATATCCTTCCTAGCCGGCGGGAATAACTTACATGTAAACGCTACTTCCATTCCATTTTTCGGCATCGAGCGAAGGAGTAAAGGATCCATAGATCGACATTCGGTTTTCGGTAATGAGTTAGACTGGCAGTGTTTAATAGAGCTCTTGAGATTTCAAAGAGAATTTAGAATTCAGATCACGCGTCAAATATAAAAGTCTTAGAAAATCAGTACACGAAAAACAAGGTATAGCTGAATCAACACGACTTTCGGGTACTAAGCAAAGCCGCTAGTATCCGCGGTTATTACGGACGCCTCAAACCGAGAAGTCGTGCGTGCAAACTGCACCACGGCACTGTTCTTACCATATTTTAAAAATTCTAGCTGATTCGAATGCCGATATCAGATGCCGACTAAATTACATCGATTGAGCTCAGTCGCCGAAGTCCGAAATTCATCCTGATCTCGTGAGAAATCATTCACAATACTAATCTTACTTCTTTATTTTAGGAAGAACCCTATTTCTAAAATTCTTACCGAGACTATAATTCCTACATATTCTCAGGAATGAGATCTTAGCTGAGTTCACATTCGTGTGTTCTGTTTGACGCTCATCAGCCATGTTAGTGTACGGACACGAGTTGTCTATACTCTCGGAAAGTCAATCCCTATCGAGCTCGTACTCGTACGCCCTCAAAGAGGTTGTCCGACTCGCCAGTGTAGTAAGAAGCATACTTTCTTAAAATCCTTTCCGCGACTCCAACTCCTGTATATATTCTCAGGAACGAAATCTTAGCCGAGTTTATATTCGTGTATTCTCCCTGACGATCATCCGCTCTATTAGTGCTCTGTATACTCAAGAAGGCGATTCTGTCGAGCTCGCGTTCGTGTCGCCTCAAAGAAATCGTCCGACTTGCTTGTGCTGCGTGAAGCATTCCTTACAATACGCCAAAAAGTACCATTTCCAGAAAATCCTTCGCGCATATCATTGTCGTGTTAATATTCTTGGGGAGGAACAAGAACAGGAGGCCTTCAACTTTTCAAATTATTTGAATATTTCCAATATATGCGTACTATACAACAATTCAGTGCTTAGCTCCTCGAACGCCCCATGCTGACTCTCGATGACAATAACTGTCATCCATAATGACGTTGACGATCAGCAACTTCCACCTCCAGGAACGCGACACGATCAGGAAACAAATCATGCAAGAGTTTCAGAGGTGTAGTGGATATAAGCTCGGACTTCCATGCGAGAGACTCGGGTCCAAATTCCACTTATCACTTCGGGTTTTTCCATATGATATGTGTACTATAGCTTTGATGATTCGGAACCCACTTTAAACAGTAGGTCTTAGACCAAGTGACCTTAATAGCGAATTCCGAAAATTAATTTAAAAAAAAATTACGGTGGCTGATCAAGGGGGTGAACGGGAAAGGGAGTATCGACGGGAGGGTCGGTCATCTTTGGAAGGGGGTGAATTGGAAAGAGAAAATCGGTAAAGTAGGTACGTTAGTAAAGTAGGGCGCGAGGAATACTACACATCTGGCCCACATTATATCTGATGGCCACAAATGATTAGTCGCGAAGTCTAAATGCGAAATCTAAGCATATTATTTACTTGACAAAAGAGCAAAGGAGATTTTTCGCTAGGCCATGCATATTCCCATCCTTCGCACTAACAAACTTTTCATATTTAGGTTCTTGATATTACACATTATTGAAGAGTAAGATCTCCGTCTTTACGGAGAATTTGCCATACTTCATGATTTACAATTTTTGCGTACCACGATTTTATCTGTGTTTACGTCAACGTTATCGCCCATTTCGCAATATTTCAATCGATCTCGATACCTGTTATACTTTGTCATCGTCACGCAGTCAAAGTAATCTTCAATATTATAAACATTTGGATTGAAGAACCATTACATAGAAATATAATGTCTAACCCACAACGGCAAAAAAAGTTTAAAACTTACTATAGATGATTCATGACTTAAATGTAATATGAGAGAGTGAAGATCAGTACAATTACCTTTTTCCTTAGAAACTTGTATAGGAGCGCCATTTAAAAATGCACCATTGCCTCTACGAGCTGTGAAGAGCTGCTCTAAAATTGGGTTGTAGACAATGCCTATTTCTGCAGTTTTATTGATAAGTAACCCAACAGATATGCAGGTGTGCGGCATACCGTGAACAAAATTCATGGTACCATCGATAGGGTCGATGATCCATGTTGGGGCATTCGTTAATTCGGCCTTTTTTCCCGATGAAGTAGTTTCCTCTGCGATAAACCTAGAAAAGAATTATTTTACTCTACATCTCGAATTAAATGTCTCTAGAAAGTTCTTTTTTAAAATAATGAGTAAATTTAAATATATATTTTTGCATAAAAAATTATAAGTACAATCATTAAAAACATATAAATATCTTTCTCATCTTCATATTGTTTATCGCAAATGTTATGTAAGTGCATTTGGATGTGCATATATATAGTAAAACGGTGTTCGTACAAATTTTCTTTATTAAAAAGTATGAAACATATACAGAGCATCGAAACTAATGTTGACAGATAAGAGTTGAGGTTTGATATAGAACTAGTCGTCACACTTCTTTAAAAATGGCTACGTCGCACTTTTTAACTTTGCACGAAATTCTCGAACAATCATTCCACACACCAATCTTCACCACAAATTTCTCTAAAAACTCGATTGAAAGCTTTCTCTAAAAGCTTTTCTCAAACCGGACTGTTAAACTGCTCACATTTGACTGTTCTCGCAGTGCCGTAGACAGCAACGTCCCAATCACGCATTTTCTCTCAGGCACACGTATACACTTTTATACGTCGAGGACCTACGACACTCGAAATTTATATGCACCTTCTATACATTTTCTTACGGCGGACAACGGAGCCGTCCTCCTCTGAGGCTGCATTATTATTATTTCAATAGATTGTTTCTATCCTAAATTTGGCATGCGACAATTCCCTCTCCTGAGCAAGCACCCTGAGCAGCGTTCAAAATTTTCGCGCGCCACATACATGGTCCATTATGAAAGTAATGCACATGATTTTATCGTGTCGCGACTATCCACCATAGCGAGGTAAAACGAATCGGGAAATGTGATAAAGGGTCTGCCCTTCCAATGCAACCGGTCGCCAGTTCGCTCCGAGCAGTCCGAGTGGAAAGACGTGCCTCCGCGTGAAGTGTGTTTTTCGACTTTGTAAAACGACGTGATGGAGTGTTCGCTTGATCAGCGATAAGCAATCAAGTTTCACACACAAAACTTGATGAAGCTGCAGACAAAACTTGCAAACTGACGACCAGTTGCATTGGAAGGGCAGACCCTTTACCACATTTCCCGAGCCGTTTTACTCCACTGTGATGAATAGTCGCGTCACAATAATATCATGCACATTACTTTCATAATGGTCTATGTATATATTATTATGGGTTTTACTACAATTCATAGTTACGACCAAAATTATGTTTAAAATCATTCGACCAAGGTTTGGGATGACTAATTAACTAAGGAGTTCGCTGATTTCTGCAGCGTGGAATCAAGCGCAATGTGTATCAGAACATTTTAGATGCCCAAAAACTAACAAATATTCTGTTTTAAGGTAGTACTTTCCTAAGTACGCAGGCTAGTACGCAGCGTTCTCAGGTTGATATTTCTGACCACAAATCTAAAATACTACATCAAAGAGATAAACACTATTCAAAATGTATGACTTATATAAACTAAATCGTAATCGAAGGAAAACGGGAAATCAGAGTGCTTCAAGTCAGAGTGCTGTAGATCGTTTCAAAACCTATTCTCGTTCCACCCTCTTTACCTGTAGAATTGATGGTACATCTATTCGATCAGGATCGATCACGCACACAATGTATACATCGAGTATATCCTTAGATATTCTTTATCGCTGATCGAACCCTCAGGATGTCTACATCTGTTTCCCAAACATGAACACTTCGTTCTCATCGATGTGTTACGTCGCGACGCCGAAAATGTGCCATTAAGCTCACAGACATGTTATCACGCAACGCTACGTCTCTTCTGTATTCTTACAGCGTGCAAACACGCGACACGATTCCGTTCGTGCAACGCCACGGACGACATATCCGACGACAGCTCCGAGAACTTGGATGGGAGGTTCTATCACACCCGCCGTATAGTCCAGACTTGACACCAAGCGACTATCACCTTTTCAAGTATTTGCAACATTTTCTTGATGATACAAAACTGGCCTCAAGAAAGGCTTGTAAAAATGAGTTGGCCAAGTTCTTTATGTATAGGGTCGAGGAATTCTTCAATCGCCGAATTATGAAATTACCTTCAACATGGACAAGAGTTATCGAACAAAACGACACATATTTGATCTGAATCGGATAATTCTATGTTAATTTAATCATCGAAATAAAACGAATTGAGTACAATCGACGCGGCGGGCGCCAATTTGTGCGGTCTAACGGCATAGCGGAAGCAGGACCTCTTGCGGAAGAGATGCTGCCGGTTATAATATATATATATATCTTGTACAAATAGCGGAGCTGAGCGGTGCAGTTTTAAAGAGCGGGAGAGTTTATTGAACTGCGGACTGATAGTTAGCGGAGCTTCGGCACGGTGCCCCCTTCGTTAATATCTAACATTCTCGTGTGAGAATATCGCGGTGCGTTCACTTCGTACGAGTGCTTGCGAACAATCTCGCGAATAAAATCGCGTTTTGAGCTTTAGCACGTGTGAATCTTTGCTGGATTCGATAGAGCGGCCCATAATATCGTCGTGATAAGTTCTTTAGATAATTCGCATCGGCTGCGCGCTGCAGATTTAGGACCCACTCGGTCAAATGCCCCCGATCGCAAACAATTTTTTAATGTATTATTTTTTGATTTTTTGTTTTTACTTTTATCTTTTAAATTTTACTATTTTTACTTTCATTTATATAATATAATAGAATTATATAATAAGCATTATTAATTGAGATATCATTTTTCGATCTACGATCACGGTTTTTGCTTTTTTTAATACAAGAAAAACGCCTTAGCTATCCTTGCTTCGCTTTTTTCGTTACTTGCTTTACGTTTCCTAATGCACAGTATGCAAAAAAGTGGTCTTATGTAAAGTGGTCAATATACTTTACCTACTAACTTTTCAATAGGGATTGTTTCCGATAAAGAGTCAGTAAGGCATGAAAAGAGCGAAAGTTAAAGCTACGGTAATGTAGTGAATAGAAGCTCAGACTTCCACACGGAAGATCCGGGTTCGAATCCCGCCCATCATTGATGGTTTTTACATCTGATATGCATAGTGTAACTCTGATAGTTCGAAACCCACCTTAAGCAGTATGTTCTAGGCCCAATTACCTCAACAGTCAGTGCCAAAAATGAATTTTAAAAAAAGCGTGAAATTTGTGAGGATTTAGTAAGCTGGGGAAAGAGTGTGGACGGGTGAAAGGAGTGGAGTAGGAAAACAAAGGGCACGAAAGATTGGGGACAAAATAAGAAAGGGTGATAGTCGTGACGTGACTAAATGTAGAGGTAAAAAAAGGTTAGAATGAACATGGTAGAATATGATTAGATGCGAGGGGAGTGACGCTAGAGGGCAGTGAAGTGAGATGGAATAGAAGAAGGATAGTAAAGGAGCGAGAAAGTGAGACTATGAGAATGAATATATCGAAAAAAAGGAAGGGAAGAGAAAGTAGGACCGTTTGAACAGTGAAGAAGGAGGAAACAACGTCGTCCGCAAGACGTAGGAAAATGGCGCGATCACCGGTGAAAAGCGAAAGGTGGATAAAGAGCATCGGGCTATAGGGGGAAGAAGTAGTCGATTAAAGTAAAGGGAGGAATTAAAGGAAGAATTAAGGGACCAGAGGAAGGCGTATACCAAGTAATTATAAGACGGATAAGAAAGTAGATGGAGGAATAGATGAAGATAGAAAGAAATATGAGGGAGGAGTGAGAAGGAAGTGTGTGAAATAGTAAATAAAGAGAAAAGGGAGAGGAAAGAGATAGATGGAATAAATAAAAAAAGGAAAGAAGAAATACTTTATGTGGCTACTGATGGGAGTGGAAGAAAGGATGGTAAAAGGAGAAGGGATTAGGAGGAAAAAAGAATGGAGAATGTGTCACAGACTATCCGCGACTGTCAAATTTACGTCGGGGTCTCGCGTCTTCCCGATTTATTTACCGAGATTTTAAGATAAAGAAATTCACGGTTTCGGGTCAAACGTGTCTACGCAATACTCCCCTGGGATGAAGCAAATTGATTAATGATTTTGGGCGAATTTTGGAGGTTGAAGAATAATTTCTCAAATTCAAGGTGAAAGGCTTAAATTCGAGTTCCTGTCTACCGTAAAGTTTATGTTTAAAATGTGTACTCATCAAACCGATCGATGGCTTGGGATCCGCCGATACGCAAATTTAATGCGCCTCAAGCTTTCCGAAAACGATTTAGATCGGGACGAATCTTGATCCTCGACGATTTTCCAATAGGCAAATGAATGCGTCTTGGATTCTCCGTCTAGGCCCTGATGAAAAACCGAAGATGCGGGTTAGGAATTTTAGACAGACCGGAGCTTTCGATCGCAAATTTAATGCTCGTCAAGATCGTTCAGAGTGTCTTAAAATTCTCAATCCCTCGGATTCTTCAAAACACCGATACGCAAATTTAATGCGCCTCAGAACGTTGACGAGAATCGTAAGCTTCGGAGTCCCTACGATATTCCGAAACAA